>VZRL01001283.1:591247-606386 GCA_013397895.1 Origma solitaria | reverse complement strand
AAAAAAAAAAAAAAGAAGAAAAAATACATCTGAATCCAACCAGACAGTAGACACATCGTAGATTGCAACATTTCCACAAAAAGCATCGTTTAAATAAAGGCAAATGAGACTATTAAAACTATTTGAACTATTTTAAATTGACAGCTTGATGCATCTTCCTTAGAATTATTTCTTGATGCTATGATGTACATACTCTCATTTCCTTAAGAAGTATATTTCATTATTTCTTAATGAAGCAATCACATTATTTCTTAATCTTTGTACATATCATAGTAGAAAGATGGATTTCTTATATACCATATTTCTACACCAGGCTAATATTTCTCCACTTATTGCAACTGATGCCTTTGCAAGTGGATAGTTGAAGATCCTGATTCAATCTAACATGTAGATTCAGTAAGACCTTCAGAAGACTACATGCTCTATCCATTCCTTAAAATACGTAACAATCACACAGCATCAAATGCAGGTGAAGACTAGGCAATTACATAGGTGCTTTGAATTGCTGGATCAAATTTTTTTAAAAATATATTTATTGCTTAGACTGTTGCTTACATGTTGCATATATGTTTGGAATCCCAAATTCATGCAGGACTACATATTGAGGAAGCTCATCTCAGAGCGAGCAGCCAAGCATAAGTGAAACTAAGCCTTAAAATACATCTTTCTTTAAAATTCTGCCCTCTTCTTCTACCCCCTCCCCCTTGCACAGATGTACAGATATTGCAAGGCAGGAGCTTTCCAGGGTACCTGCAAATCTGTTTCTGACATCCAAGATTTGCCTTGAGTAGTTACAGTTAATTCAAAACCGACTGACAGTGTGAACATTGCAAAGAGCTCCTTCCAACTTACACTGCCCTGTATTTACCTGCAAGGAATTTCCCACATCATGGTCATGGGCCATCATCTCACGTCATTAATCCCCCTTAGAAATGTTGTAATGTTTCCCTGGATTTAATATTCACAATGCAGAATATGTAATCTCTGCAATCTGCCTTCTCACGCATCTTCTGCCGTACTGTAATGGTGTACAGATCGGCAAAGGGATTCACAGGATCGTACTCCACTCCATCAGTCCTTATCCCTCACTCTTCTGCCACAAGGCTGGCAACGTGGGCACTCCCAGCCCAATGCTGCAGCTTCCCCAGTATCACAAACAGCACCTGAATAGGCATGTCAGGCACAGGGAACTCCACTGCAGCAGGAGAACTGCAGCGCTGGGCTTTGGCTGGCGGTTGTTGCCCAATTCATAGTCCTGTCTCCACTGTACGAGGTAACAAGGAATAAGCCCTCATGTCACATTTGATTGCTGCTGTGCAGTCTCTACATGCACAAGAGAGGATCACCTGCCCTACATTCATTGTGGTTGTCCCCTCATCTTTATTGAAAACTTACCATTTAATCCCCTTGCCTTTCATGATATCAAAGGATTTTGATTCATGGCAGTTATCTGTCAGTCAGAGGCAACTTTGTATGAGGTACTTGTACTTGGTAAGGACTGCTGAATATCCAATACATGCACTAGTTCCCTGTCAGCCACTTTTGTAGACATGACAAGAATTGCAACACATTTAACGAAGTATTTCTCATCCACAGAAGCTGCACTGGGTCTGTGCCCATCCTGCAGTGGGAGACAGTCCTTCAGGTCTAGTATCTGTCTTCCCCCTTAACACCTCATCAGCCTTAAGCTGCCTGTCAGCTCATGGAAAGCACAGCACAGCTATTCTAAATTGTACCACACACGACAGATACAAGCAGGCTGCTATTCCACTCACTTAGGTTTGCCAGAACACCCAGCCTCATCCCTTTTTCTTAGGCCTGACCTCTACTATGGATAACGCCATAGTGTGCACTGGCAGATCAAGGAGGAAGATATGTTTTACCAGTGGAAAAACTATGTTTCTATTTAGCCTGTCACTAGAAAGGCATAAACACAATCAAGGTTCTGAAGCTTGTTCATTGCTCACTAAAACGTTTATAACTTAGTTATTGTTTCAATTAATTCATTAGTACTGAAGTAAGGTTCACTGAACATTAATTCCTTAATAGGCTTTATGCCTAGGAGAGCTGATCTTATTTCCAGCTGATCATGATACTGCTTTCTTCACAGAGAGAACTGAGGCAGCCAGACTTGCGAGAGGATCTATGCCTTTCTCCCTCAGTTCTGCAAGCCTCATATTTCTTACCTTCTTATTTCAAAAAGCAAGACACACCTCGCACTCAAACATTTCAATAAATCACGGAAATGGCCAACCTGCATAGCCAGTTTCCTTGTGGCTAAAATGACTCTACAAGCTAATCTAATCTGAATTTTTATTTCTCCTTATTAAAATTGGGTCTTTCCATTTTGCCATGGTCATGAGCTATCAACTCATATTATTAATTGCCTCTTAAATATCATATGTTTCCTCCAGATTTAATTTTCTCAACACTTTTCCAAACTTTAATCAGTCTCAAAGGACTAATTAGCAAGATTAAGGCATTATCACTATCTTTAGGATAGAATCTAAGTGAAGGAGGGAGGAATATGGTTTTTCATGGCTTTTTTGGTCCATTTATTTCATACAGCTGATCTTCACTGCTGTGGTCTATTAACATGTATTTTCCTTTAACACCCAGCTCCAGCAAACATCTGCTCCTCCAAGTTCACTTTGTAACATTTTTTTCTCTCTCTGTCTCTCTCTCTCTCCATTACAGACACCACTTTATGTTCAAGGAAAGGAAAGCATCTACCACTACAGAAGAGTTGCAATTCATAAAGAAAATGCTGATCTGGGAATTTCAACTCAACTTTTCATGCAACCAGTTCCTTGCAGCCAAATCTCTCTGTTTGTTTGTCAGTTTTTTTAAGGAAACAAGTGTGGGTTGTTGTTTTTTTTACAATGGAAAAAGAAAAGTAGAAGTACATCAAGCCTCAGTAAATGATTAGGAAGGTCACTTGCCTAGAAGACACTGAGAGGTGTTTATCCCCAAGGAAAGAAGCCCTTGCAAAAGAGCTGTTCTTTTTGTATAAATAAGTAAATAGCCATTAGACCACAGAAGAGAGCGTGATGAGCCTGTGATGCAGTGTCAAGACTCCACTAGAAACTGAGCTCCACAGCATCGGCAGCAGAAACAGCCCAGCTGCAGCAGCACAGCCTTCCCTGAGCTGATTTGCCTTCGCTCAGCACAGTTAGGCTGTGCCGCAGCAGGATACTGATGTGTCTCCCTGGGCTGTCTCTCCATGGATACCCAGAAACAAACTGACTGTACAGACCAGTAGACACAGCACATCTCTGGGGGTAAGGATAACCACTTCAGGGGACCTGAAGTACAAACGAGATTTTGACTCATTAGGTAACTGCCCTAAGCACTGGTCTCCCAGCCTTTGTGCGGTCCCTGCCTAAGAGTATTTGAAACCACTTGTTTTCTTTTTGCTTGTAATAAAAGGACAAGTTTGAAATCTTTTAATGGTTCGAAAAGATGAGTGGAATGAAGGAGTACATCTGAGCAGTTTTCCTGAAGTACAAGATGTGGTCCTCAAATAACCTCTGGTTTGGATTGTTTAATTTTTGTAATGTGCCTACAAAAATGCTCTTAAGCCTTCAAAATCTAAAGAAGGAAAAGATTTTCCATTCTTTTGTTTTATTTTCTGGAAATATGCAGGATTACTTTATGTGATTTTGCAAAAAGATGTTTCTGTAACAGTTTCAGGGTGGAAAAACCCCACACTTCAAAGCAAAAGACCAACTACTGCTTAGGAAGCCAGCTGCATCACCTGTCCAGCACTTAGGCAGCTGAGAGGAAGAAGGAAGGAAGATCTTACCAGATCTTCGCAGCTGTGAAATGCACAGCACTACTGCTATAGTCATGGGTAAATGGAGAACTATCCCACTTACTGAAAGAGCCTAAGAGCACACACAGCCTGCCCTGTCCACAGGTATTCACTTGACATTTCACACTGCAATAAGTGCTAGGCAAGAAGCACTAACTTCACTGCAAGCATTAGACTAAAAGATAATAAATCAATCTGCTATAAATAAACATACTGACAAAAAAGCTGTTTCAATTTACACTTGAAAGCTGGCTAAACTCAGGCCTTACCTGGACAGCCTAGAGAGCTTCTCTACCAATAAACACCTGCCCCAGCAGGCAGCAGCTCAGTGTGCTGGATGGATGGCATGAGAACCCAGATAAATAAATACCACTGTGGGCAGAAAGAAAGGGGAACAAACACTAGCACCTACACATGTGTAAGATTGGTAATAGCTTAATGACTGGCATGGGGCAAAAGTAAAGAAGAAATATAATCAGAATTACATGGTCACAAAACAGAGTTAATCCTTCTGTCCCCC
The DNA here is from genome assembly GCA_013397895.1 of Origma solitaria. Lineage (NCBI taxonomy): Eukaryota > Metazoa > Chordata > Aves > Passeriformes > Acanthizidae > Origma > Origma solitaria. The sequence continues at coordinate 602,052 of VZRL01001283.1, read as the reverse complement.
CAGCCTTCTGCAGGCTGTATAATAGCCTTATACTGAAAAAGCTTCAAAAATTTAATTTCTACTTGATTCCTGACAGGATGTAATGGCTGTAAGTGGGGAAAAAATTGCCCGTTTCATATTCTTAAACCACGTAGGTAGAAATCTCAAAGGAGAAAAAATGAAAAACCTGAAGAAGTGTGGAGAAGAAAATGGAAAAGAACATGAAATTAATATGTTCTTTCCCTTGAGAATGAGGGCTTAAACCTGTTGCAAATAAAACCTAGAGTAGGATTAGAATTAGTTGAGTGCTTTTGTGACAAGAAAATTGCAACACAGTAGGTGTTTGTAGGTAGAACAGAAAGTTTCCTAACTTCCATGGACTATAGCAAATTGAAAATACTGACATGAAATGGGGAAAAAAATCAGAATGAGAAAACACTTGCAGTGTACTTGTGCACAACCAGCAGCTTCTCTAACTACACAGAAAAGTACTAAATAAATTCTAAGAAATTTGGAGAAAATTGATAAATGGAATTTTTCAGCATACAGCAGAATGATAGAATCATAGAATTGTTAAGGTTGGAAAAGACCTCTGAGATCAAGTCCAACTGTTAACCCAGCACTGCCATGTTTACCACTAAACCTTGTCCCAAAGTGCCACATCCAACCACCTTTTGAACACTTCCAGGGGTGGTGAAGCCACCACTTCCCTGGGCAGCCTACTCCAATGAACAAACTCCCTTTCAATGAACAGATGTTTCCTACTACCCTATCTAAACCTTCCCTTGTGCAGCTTATGGCCATTTCCTCTTATCTTGTCACTTGTTATCTGGGAGAAGAGGCCAATCCCCACCTCACACAATCTCCTTGCAGGCAGCTGTAGAGAGTGATAAGGTCTCCCCTGAGCCTCCTTTTCTCCCAGCTAAAAAACCCCAGTTCCCTCAGTTGCTCCTCTCACGGGACTTGTGCTCCAGACCCTTCCCCAGCTCCACTGCCCATCTCTGGACACCCTCCAGGACCTCTGTGTCTTTTTGCAGTGAGGGGTCCAAAACTGGACACAGAATTCAAGGTGTGGCCTCACCAGTGCTGAGTACACGGGGAGAAATACTGCTCTGCTCCTGATGGCCACACTATTCCCGATACAGGCCAGGATGTTCTTGGCCACCTGGGCACACTGCTGGCTCATGGTCAGATGCTGCTGACCAGTACCTCCAGATCCTTCTCGACTGAGCAGCTTTCCAGCTTCCAGTCTTCTCCCAGCCTGCAGCACTGCAAGTTGTTGCAACACAAGTGCAGGACCCAGCGCTTGCTTTGTTGAACCTCATATGATTGGTCTCAGCCCAGTATAGCACATGCATCAAAAGAAAATTAGTGAGCTCTTCCAACTATGTAGGGATGCTAGATTTGTGTGATTCAGCAGTGCATCAGTTTGTCAGTAAAATATGCAAATATTTGTAAAATATTTTCTAAATTTTAAGCAGCTGTGAATGAAATGCTAAAAGAGAGAGTGCTTGCCTTTAAAATGCTTTACTTGCCTGTAGCTGTATCAAAAATCTAATGGGATTCCAAGGATCAGGTTTGTAGTTTATAGCCTACACTAAACTAGTCAAAGTTTAAAGGATGACTTTGTCTACTATTAAACTTCATCCTACAGAATTAAGTAGAGCATGAATTCTAACTAGTCAGCAGCACAGGGAAGAATTATGCCAGTACTTACTATTTATAGCTCATGGCAACATCCACAAAGTACTTTCTTCTCTGTCGATAGACATTGTCCTTAAATCCCTTAAGCAAAAAAGAGGAGAGTAATTTACAATAAGGACATAAAATTAGCTGCAAGAATTATAAAATAAATCATTAAAGTGTTTATTTAGTACTTTGTGGTATAATATTTTGATTAACACTGTCTATTGCACTGCAAGAGAACATAAGGTTTTTTTCATTTTTTTCTTCAAGAAAGTTCCATAGGAGTTCTTTCAAGACAGTTTTGTGCATAGGTACAGTCATTCATCCAAGATGTTGAAAAAGGAAACTTTTTTTTGTCGTTTCATTTCACTCATGTTTTCCTTGATCTGAATAGAGATCTACACACAGGTACATAGCACAATAATCTACATATTCTTAATTCATCTTTCTTCACTAGAATCAAGCATCTAAAGATCATATGCAACTCATTTTGAAGATTCTTATTTCAGCAGCTGCCATCTTAACCAACACATTAGGAACTGAACCACCAGCCTCCAGCACTAAGTAGGCATATTGCTTCAGTTTGAGTAACAAGAGAAGGACTCTGCCTCGTGGGCTATAGTAGATTCACACCTTTTCCATATTAAGAGCAAAAGAGTTGTATAACACATACAAACTGGCCAGTTACAGCCCTTTAAGCTATTCAAAATTAGAACAAGATCTCTTTTATATCTATAAAATAAGTAGACACTTCAGGTTTGGACTACAAGAAGAGTAAACTATTTTCAAAGTAGAACTGCCAACCTCTTGAAGATAAGAAAGGGTAAAGAGTTATCTAAGTTTCCAGTTAGTAGCCCAGAAAGTGCATTTTAGTTTCCCCCAGTAAAAGCAGAAAATTAAAATGTCTTTTTTCCTTACTGCTTACATAGACAAACACAAACCACTGAACAGAATGAAAAGATAACATTGCTTGATTTGAAAAACTTGTATGAGCTTCCATAAAACTCAGAAAACATTTTACTGCCCCTTAACCAAAGCAGTGCTGCTGGGGCAGAGTATGGGAGGATTTCAGTGGACTACAGAAAGCCTTCAAACATCCACTCCTACTCAGAAAATCTTCTTTGACTGGCAAAAAGTTGCTGTAATGTGGGAGAGCCTTCTTGTCTCCTTAATACCTTTTGACGTAAATGTTGAGTTACTCAGCTGAAGACCATTCAAGACCTGGAAAGTGATGGAAGACAGCACAGGGGACTTAAAGGCCTGTCAAGTGTAATGAAACTGAGACTGAAATCATTAGCCATTATGGAGTGAGTTTAGGGCTAAGCTGCTGAAGAGGTGCTATCCTTGCAGGTTCTATAATAGGATTATTCTCTTTGGTCCACTAGCACCTACATGCCTCTTCTGAAGAACAGGGCAGGCACCTGGAGCAGCCTTTCAAAGGACAGCCCCAGATTTAAAGGTTCTTAACCCATTTCTAACATCTAGCATGCTGCATAGCCTAACAAATGGTGTGTAAATTGTGTTTGTAAGAGTTCTCCCAAGTGCAAAATATATATCCATATAATGCAAATGTCTTTTTTTGTTTTTTGTAAAACTGAAGGCAAATTTTCAGCAGAGCACTCAAGTATTTAATGAAGGTACCAGCTCAGAACATAAAACAGTATCTAATGGTCTGTCACAGCCATAAACTCAAAGCTGGAATGAGCTGTCACTACAACCTCTGTTTGAACCAAATTATGGTTAATGGTTGAAGATAATCAACAGGTTTTCCTTTCTCAGAAAATGTGAATTAAATCCTAGTTTGTCATCAAAAAGTACATGGCAGAAAGCAGGATCCAGGAACCCTGACTATGGGGCCTCAGTATGGGAAGGGCTCCCACTTGATAGAGGAGGCTGGGAACCAAGCAAGGTGGTGATGATGATGGTGATGATGATGATGATGATTGTGGCTGGCATGTGCGCAGGTTTCACCCGAGGCAGGGAAGTGGAGCTGTATCGGAGACAGAAATGTTAATAGTTCACAACTTAAACATCTTCATGAAGGACTTCTGCCTATTATACCAAAACAGTACAAAAGCCACAGAGAAGACCACTACACCCTGAATAGGCCTTCTGACTGAGGCCCTGGACTGCTCACTGATGGAGATGAGATGAAGTGTCTCAAAGAAAAGAATACATTCACAGAGGGCTCAAGCTTAGCACCTTTGGGGTGGAGACCATAGCCTCAGGGAAATCAGCTGCTGGGCCAGCACAGACGCTCACACCAAAGGGTCAGGGGGAGAGATTTCGTGCGTGTGGTGAGAAAGGCTCTGGTCAGAGGCAGTGAACACCCAGAGGAGCCCAGCTGCAGGGGACCCTGCACACCAGGAAAATCTTATCCACATGAAGGACAGCTGAGGCGGTGTCATGGCTCATCAAAGGCCACCCCAAAGGGGTCCCCAGACCCAGCACCAGACCCTGCACCAAAGAAGATGCAACAGATCCCCAGTGTTGCAATGGACAGTGCCAAACCTAGCCCCCTCAGAGATATGTGGCCATTCCCACCTGCCCAAAACATACAGTAATCCACTGGATTCTATACTCTTCAGTGGCACAGCGGTGGGAGACCCTCACCACTCAGAAGACCAGATGGAGGGGAGCAAGGAGACGTCGTTGGGACCCGAGGAAGGGTGGTATGTTTCCATCTCCCTGACACTCTGTCCACCCATCCCCCCACACACTTCTTTTTCTTTATTTTCCCTTTCTCTTTGCCACTTTAACTATTAAATAAAATATATAAATTTTTTGGCATCAACATCTAACCTCGTTTGTTTCAAAACATGTTTTTTGGGTATATTTTGAACTTTTCTGGGTTTGATCCGTTTTATTCACAGAGGCTTAGCTTTCTTTGCTCTTCTGTATTTAAACTGGACCATAACAGGCTGCCATGGGGCCCTGTGATGGTGTCCACTTGATTTGTGGGCACAGAGTGAGATTCCATGCCCGAGCTCCCACCACAGCACAAAATGTATGCAACAAAAAACAAAGGACTTCTACTTCTAGCTAGAGTTTAACCTGATTCTATTGCAAGACAGTCTTACAGTCCTACTTCCTTTCAGCTGGAAGTTTCTGACAATACCAGTTTAATGCAGCCTATTTTAGGAATTAACACAACTACCTACCACCAGTATCTTTCAGTCAAGTCATTCAGAGGTAGGGACTTGGATTTATAAAAAGGGAAAATATTTTAACACAAATGCTTTCAATCATCTGCCATCTAAAGACTCCAAGGTTAAGCATTTATAGACATTAGCCAAAAGAAATAAAACAATAACAAACCCATTTTTCTGTCTTCTGCATTGAGTATTTGGCACTGCTACAGATACAGCTTGCATATGCAGGCTTGTCTCCTGCCACCAAAGTCAGGAAACAATGAGAGACACCTTCCCATCTGCTGCATTCATCAGAAACAGGAACATGTTTCTCTGTTTTATCTTGTAATTAACTCCTGAGTCCCAAATTACTCCTTCATAATTCTTCCTTCTCTGACACCTATTGACAATATCAATCCTAGCCTAAGAGCTGCTTGTGGTAGAACTGAAGGTCACATTGATCTAAATTCTTTAAAGTTTGAAACCTTTCTATCAACCAATTAATTTTTTTTTTAAATGCAAGCAGTACAAAAGGGGATATGCTTGTTAAACAAGGAATAAGTTTTCTGGAGGACCTCCATTTTGTGTATCCTTCAAGAGAAAGGGAAAACTAATTCACTGAAACCACTGAAGAGAAACCAGTCCTCATCTTCTGAAAACAATCAGCAGTCAACAGGCTTTTTATGTGACAGGCAAATAACCGGAACAAATTATCTACAGGACAATTTTGTGTTACACTTACGGGATGATCAGCATCCAGCTCAGATCCATACATCAAAACTCTCTGAGAGCATTTGTCTAACTCAGAGATCTTCCTGGGGAACCAAGGGACACAGTCGAGATCTGTAGGAGATAGAATGCGAATTGAATGGACTGGAGTGTAAGATCATGGAGATACCTGTGCAAAACATCTGTCAGTGTCTAAACCAAATGATACAAAAACAGCCTTGCCTTCTTCATCAGTCCAGATGTTTTCTGGTGGATTGAGAGATACTATATTAGTTTGAAACTTGAGCAACTGGATTAGTTCATTAAATTCTTTCTTACTGCAGTCACAGTCCACAAAAATTTCCACCTCTGAATTCCTTCTCTTTGATTTTCGTGATTCAATATGAACCATACTCACATGTTTTTCCTGTGGAAAGATGAAATAGGGGATGAAATACAGACATACCTAGAAGAGCAATGCTAGAAGAGCAATACTGATGGCATATTCCTCAGGAAAGTTTTTCCAGTTGTTAAAAGGTTTCTTTATTGAAAGTACTTGACTGACTTTCTATGGACTCTGATTTTTCCTTTTTCTTACTAGATAGAAACTGTTACTTTTCACAACTATTCTTTCACTTACTCAGTGAAGCCAATAAAACACTTATTGACTTCCCAATGGGAAGAAATTCGTGCTTGTTCTTCCACTTGCCTTCTGTATTTTACACAAATGTCCATTTTAGATGAAGGTCTCCTCTGGTACAGCCAACAAACAGTCTCTGCTTTTACACCTCTAGATATACATATACAGTTCTTTCACTGGCATGCTCCATATCCTGTGTATATGGTGCAGCAACCCAACCACATAACAAATTCACTTTTACCTTCCCTAGGTTAAGCACAGAACAAAACCCTGCACTCCTGCCTGCAGTACTCAAATCGTTCAGTGACTACATGAATGGGGGTGATACCTCTGCCACAACTTCCAGACACTTTTTAAGAGACCAGAGTGAGTTCTATGCCTATTCCCAAGAAGGGGTAGAAGATGTGCAAATCCAGAATTTCAGGTATGAACCCATACAAGCAATTCAGCCAGAGCTGCAGTTAGACACTTTACCCTTGGAGAAAAGCTGCACTGAAAACACAACTCCTACTGCAACTTCTATTAACTCACTTAGGTTTCCACTCCTTTCAAAGACCCTGCTTCCTGGCAGACATCCTCCTGCGGGTCTAACTCACCCCTTTTTCTTGGCTGGCAGCTCTAAGTATCTAATCTACAAGAGCTTTGGGAACCTGTTCCCAGAGCCAGCTACAAGTGAGGACTGGTAACACCCAGTAATCCCACAGTTACATCCCTCTGATGATTTGGTCTGAGAGGTAGGCTCCAAGCCACCTCCTAACTTTCTTGTCACTGCACTGCCCAGTCTGATCAACCTAAGACTTTTATCACAGTGCTTTAACTATCCTCAGACATGCCTCCAAGCATCCTGACCAGGAGTCTGACCGACAAGCACTAATTGCATGAGGATCTACGTGGGAACTAATACTCCACAATTTACATTGCAGTTAGATACACAAAACCCTAACCCTGCAAGCACTTAGAGGTGTCTCTACCTGCATGACCAGCGCCACCTGATTGTATATAACTTAGATGCCAAACTGCTCTTGGAAAGTGCCTCCTTTCATTGTGGCCTGCACAGACAACTACAAATCTAATTTACAGTGTTGAGAATAATTTCAGAAAAGGTGAATGATGTGAATGTCAACATCACTGACAAACTTTATTCCAGAAAATGCTGCACAAGCCCAAAATGCTTTGTTCAATGGTCCATAAAATTTTAAGTTACTTTTTTCAGTTCTGCAGAGCAAGTGTAGCTGCACTTTATTCCTTCTGCCACGGTCCATTAGATTTATATCAACACAGAGCCTGAACTCAGTAGCCATCCTCAGTCCAGCCAGCATAAATGATTTGTAAGTGTTACCTGGAAGAGTCGGAGAGCTTTCACCAATCCACCAACTTCATTCTTCAAGGAAAACACCACAGCTGTCTTTCCACCTTCAGAAGCAGATTCACTTTTCCCATTTCCCTTATTTCCTTTCTTTTCCTCATTTTTCCCAGAACTCGATCTGTTTAGCTACAAACAGATAAAGAAGGTGATCATCTCAGATGAAAACAGGCTTTTCCCTCAAGAGAAATTTTTGTTTGAAAATAGCTGAACAGAACTCATCCTGGCTTAATTCAAAAGGTAGTGTGTTTACTAGAAATCAGAATCACAGGTTAAAGGCAGCTGTTAGAGATGATTGTGTAAGACACCAGTCCGTACCAAAAAAAATAAAAAAAAAGCCTAAGGAAAAGTATATAAATGGGACACAAATATGATGGCATTATTAGAGCAATGCTATCATTAGAAGTAAATATGGAGACAGCCTAAATTACTGGTAAATCCTGCATATTGGTTATTGTAACCTGAATATTGCTGCAAAATGACAGGGATGCTATTCTAACCTGTATCAGTCAACTTACAAAGATGTGCACTGGTCTGTATTTTTATAGTAGCCATTACTTTTAAAGCCAAAACTTTATACTCTCTGTTGTAGTACAATTAATGTTATCATGTAATGCAGTTCTTCCTAAGAAAACAAAACATCTGTTGATTACACCAACAGGAACAGAAACAGAAGCTTAGGCTGCATCGCAGAATATCAAGTTGGAAAGGACCTCAAAGATCATCTGGTCCAACTTTTCTTGGTTAAAGTATGGTATAGACAAGATGGCCAAGCATGCTGTCCAGCCAAATCTTAAAATTGTCCAACATTGGGGAATCCACTGCTTCTCTTGGGAGGTTATTCCAATGGCTGATTATTCTCATTGTGAAAAATTTTACATCCCTTAAGATGTAAAGTTAGCTGAGGAACTCAAAAACTACAGAAAATTACACCATCTTTGGCCACTCTTACATTCTTCTCACAATTTGGGATTCATTTTTTGGAAAATGTTGATTGACATTTTCCAAAAAATGTAATTCTATCAGCTTAAATCTTGCTGAGATGCCAACAGTGCAGCCTTTATAGGCAATTTTTATAAGATCGACCATGATTTTAAAAAAGCAGCCTACATTTTCTGATACCTAGGCTGTTACTCCTGGAGAAATTAAGTCTCCAGTGAGATGCTAACTGCTTTGTTATAACCCATAAAAATATTAAGATAGATAGTAAAAAACATATGCTATTCCAATATTCCAAATGAATTAAATTTCTAAAGCAGCTTACAGAAAATAACCTGAAAATTAAGCTTTTTAAACAGGTCATAGAACACTCTTTAAATGGCACAGGTTAAACCAGCCACATTTAAACTAGGTACTGGACATGCTAAGAAGTCTCTGATCTTTTCTCATCATTTATTACACTACAAGGAAACAATCCGGAAAACCAATTATGTTTGCAGAATGATAGCTGAATGGTTTCACACATGTTTACTTTTTAGCAATTGAGCTCATATGATTCTGCTCAGTAGGAGGTTTGCCCAGGGATAGTTATGGGGAAGGTCACTTTTGTTTTAACTTCAGTAATATCTGGGATTTGGCTAAGTCCTTTTCACACACATCAAGCACACAGCCTCCAAGCGAAGCGACAAAGGTGCTTTTTTTACAGCTTCTGTGGTTTTTCCATGTGCGTTGCGTTCTATGGAGTCAGCTGAGCATCTGAGAATCTCAATACTGTCAGTTCCTCTGGAAAACAAGGGCACTTGGCAACTTCCAAGACTGTCACAGCTTCCTTAATACTTTCAAGAGAGCATTACCCAAAGTGATGACTGAAAGACTCTCTCAAGCATTTGAAAACTAGAATGAATACCTATTTGTTATGAGCCCAGTAGAAGAGGCTGAACTTGAATTTTATTAGCCACGCTCATTAGTACACTTCATAATTAAACAACAACTAACAGAACAACTTTCCTAATGAAAATTAATTATCTGGAGGAAGTGCAAGTCCTCAGGAAAGGAAGCCTTTTATAGCATAACTCAGTGAAAAAAGTAACTCAAATATATAGACACTAAAAGAAGTTTATTCCATTTAACTGAATACTTTCAATAGAAGCAGAGCATGTACAAACAGGGATATTCCACATTTTACTATAAAGACAATAGGCCAATTCACAACTGGTACAAGCCCATACATTCTGTTAGTTCTCCTCAACTGATAAAAATCTTCATCTGTTGCAAAATTTTATAGGAGGCACTGTCTTCATAATCCTAAATATTTCACATATTCAGAGCAGGGTGTCTTATTTAGGCACACACACATTTACCCGTTAGCATGCAGAAGTTTATCCCATGCTGGAAACCACCCCAGCACCTGTTGCACCCATACCATCACCTTACAGAGGTCCCTTTCTATCTCCTGACAGGGTTTTCCGACAGCACGGCGCTCCCACGTGTCCTCGCACCCGGCAGAAGCCGGGAACACAGCAGCATATCCACCGGCACCGATGCCGTGGGAGTGCAAGGCATTTGTGTCTTGCCAAAAATGCTTTCTAGGTCGTGCTGTGAGGCTTACGAGAGCCCTGAAAAGGCAGGCTCTGCTGATGTATATAGCCTGCTGGAATAACCAAGGACTTCCAAAGGCCAAGCATTTAAAACCATTTGAATTAGACCCCGATGCTTTTCTATTATTCCAGCAGCAATACGGTTCATTTCTGCAATAAGGCTTGTACTACTAATGAAACTTTTGTCTGTTATTTATGACACTTTTAAGGCAGCGTTTTGGACGAGGACCGATTCGACAGCAAAGTTTCTTTCACCGGCCCCTGCAGCAGCTGAGAAACTGCTGACTCGAGAACGAAGCGAGGACAAGGGGGACGCACGTCTGCCGGGCAGCGGGCCCCGGCGGCTCCCGACTCCCCGGCGGCTCGCCCTGCCCGCCCCGGCCCCAGCACTTACGGAGAGGCTGCCGGCGGCGGGGCGCTCCTCCGGCAGGGCCGAGTCCAGCGAGAAGCCCCGGCGCGCCCAGTACTTGCTGGAGAACATCATCATGGCGGGCTGCATGGGGCCGGCGGGGGGCAGCGCCGCGCTCTGCCCGCCTCGCCCGCCACCGCTCCTTTTATACGCCCCCGCCGAGGCTGATGGAAGCACGATTAGGGGACACCCGTCTCCGGGTGACGAGAGCCGCCGGCAGGCGGACGCCCACGGTCCCCGCTCACCTCAGCCGCCGGGGCGGGACGGGACAGCGCAGCACGAGGGGCGATCCCGCCGCCTCACGCCGGCGCCAGCCCCGGGAAGCTGTGCGGGCAGCGGCCGCGCAGGTCCC
>VZRL01001283.1:547933-591227 GCA_013397895.1 Origma solitaria | reverse complement strand
CTCGGCTCGGCTCGGCCCGAGCGGCACGGCCCGCCCGCCCCCTGCCCCGCCGCGGCACCGAGCACGGGCTCGCAGCCTCTTTTATTTTCCAAATCTTCTCCACGACACCCCTTCGAATACATAGGTTACCTTAGAGCATGTAGCACTGAACAGCACGTCTGAATTGGGAGCACTGTGTCAGTTTCCTTCGAATGCATACAGTTTTCTCTGTTGCAGCACACGAGGCAGGGGAAACTGACAGCACTTTCCCTTGAAAAGCACCATCGGTGAGTTGCCCTGACCCTCCCGAAAGGGGGGCAAACTAGCGAATGCAACAGCTGGCTTCACATGGCTTTAACTTGATATATGCACAGATCAGGAACTGAGAAGAAAAAGCTGAAATCAGATCAGCTGAAGGTGGGACCTTGAGCAGGCAGCTGCACAAAGCAGGCAGAAGAAAGTATCCCTGATCGTACTAAGCTCATGTCACATCAAACTCAGCTGCAGACTGCCTCTCTTCACGGACTCAAAGGCTCCTCACCTTACAACTATAATTAACATGTCAGCATCACCAGGGAATTAGTCTTGCTCTTCTGCAAGACTAACACAGAAGCACAACAGAAGATTTGAGGCTTTTTTCTCCCACAGAGTATCATGGAATCATGTTTTATGACAATGAAGAAAAACCAGCAAAAGTTTCCAGTCTAAACTAGCTGCTGAAAGTCAGATACTCCTCTTCTTAAAATGGGTGGTCATGCTTGATGTTCAGGACCAGGACAGGTCCACAGCTGTCTCAGAACTCATGAGAGACCTGATGTAAACCCTTTTAGACTTACTTGTCCAAAGTTTCTCCAGTGTAACACATAATAAGCATCCTTTCCTCTTGTTGGCGGTAAGTTTGTAGTAATGTTTGGCTCCTCTACCTGCTGCTTTAATGCAAATCAATCATTTTTGTTACACAAGCCCACAAAGTTTTACTTCATTTTCCCAGTCAGAGAAGAGCATGTCTACACATTTTATTAGCTTAGTCTCATATCCTAAGTTATCAGGAGATGTTCCCTGTCCTGTTTTTTCATTACTTTTGATGATAGGAAAGCAAGCTGGTGTCTTTGGACTTTGATATTCCTACCTGCTGTGCATGAGATACATAGACACTGTTGCTGCAGTTGAACGTTTATGAGTGAGTGAAGTTACTTAGCACTTTGCAAATGCTCCAGTGACAAAATCGAGCACCCCTGAGCTGCCTGCTCACCTAAAGGTGTGACAGAGCATGATTTTATCTACTTTTAGATGCTGGCTCTGCAGCTGGGACATCACACAAATTTTGTTTAGAGCTCAACTCATTTTTCTATAGTTTACCGACCTGTATATTTAGACCAAGTGAAATCTTAAAATCAGTGACCAAAAAATGAGATGTTCATTGAAGCACCTATTCAAAAATACCTGTTCTAGAGCATATGTCAGGGTGCCACACAGCAATGCTATTTCACCTCAGGAAACAGAGTTAATGTTGATAGTAGGAAATGGATAAGCTTACTTTTGTCACTAAAAGGTACCTTATTGCCTATAATCAAAACTCAGAAACTGCAAGCAAGGTCCTCTTTACACACACTTTTTTTCCTCTCATGAGAGAGCAGAGTCACTGTTGCCTGAAATCCTTAGCTATACACTTTTGAAGCTTAAAAAAAATGCAGAATTCTCAAGTGAAAATTTAAATCCAAAGCAAATCTGTGAGATGCTTTCCATGTTTCAGTCATTTTCCCCCTGCTAGAGATACCAACTGCCAGTTTCAACATAGTTTTCCCTAAAAACTATTTGTAAGATTTACTATAGTTCGATTTAACTGGAGGATAAAATTCACAGTGCAGAGCAGCTAGCATTGATCAAGAAACTACCTTGAATTTACCTCTGGTTCTCCCAGCTCACCACCAAGTCTTTGTCTAGAGGCATGCTGCAGCAGGAAGGAGAACTCTAAAGTCATGATGAGGCACAACAGAGAAAGAAATAAAACTATGAAAAGGTATCAAAAAAGCATGAAGAAAGATGGCCTCTGCAAGGATCTAAAATGTAAACAGCACCATTATTCCATGTAAGGTCAAAAAGGCAGGGCAGAGAACAGTTGTGCTTATTATTAATGTAAGAGATGTTGATACAAGCAGAGAATAGAAGTCCAAATGCCTTTTCAAATCACATTTTTGTTGGTAAAACAATGACTTTGCGAAATAATTGACAAGTGGACTAACCAAAGGAGCTTTTTCAACAAGGAAAGAAAGATGTACAGTCTGTTTGTGTTTATCAGAGATGCACACGCCAACTCCAAAGTCCATTTCTCTGAGAGATGTAGGGCTGCTGAAAAATCTATGATGGCAATGTACACTTAGTTTTTAAGTCATGAACATATGGGAAGCATAGGTTTTCAAGCAGCTAGCAAAAGCATCCCAAGCTCTTGTCGCAATAAGGGGATTTTAACCAACTAACAACCGTTGGGCAGGAATATCTACCAAATAATGAACTGGCTAGGAAGATCTGGGAATATGGATGATATGATGAACATAAAATGAATTCACAATCTTCAGCAAAAGAAAGGTTCTGAGAAGGAAGCAGAAACTGACAATTTCAGAAAAAAAAGGATTTCAATAAATTCCATTATTACAAGCACCAAGGAGAGGGAACCTAGAGCAGGAAGACAGTTGTTTCCTTGCTCCAGGGAAAACATAATTTCTTCAGGCAACTGTTACATTATAGTGGAAGTGTGGTCTTCTACTACAGTTTTACTGATAGTAGCATAAGTCATTTGTCATTCCCTTCAATTCAAACAAGGAGCTTACAGGAGATGAAAACTAGGACAAAGCTATTAAATACAGGCAGAATAACACATTAATGAAGGCTGTGGTACAAAATTCAAAGTCATTAGTACAGGACATGAAAAGCAACTTTTTTAAGAATAAATAGAGCAGCAACTGAAAAAAACTGAACTATCAGACCACTGAATATAAGGAAAGGACCAAACAGAAAAAAAACCTTAAAATTAGCTAGGTATTTAATGCACTTTTTAATATCATTCTTTGTTAAAGAATCAACTGTGACCAAATGTCTATCATAACTAAGAGCAAGGGCAGAGAGATAAGCTCTTTGCTTTTAACAAGATGAAACAATGTTGGAGAATACTTGTGATGAATCTGATCATAGTAAATGAGAGCACAGAAACCACACTTACAAAGCAGGCTCATTAAACCTCTGCCATCAATAACTGTTTTAAGAACTACAGGGAAGGACAAGTAACAAAAGACTGGGAACAGGCCAAAATTATGTCAGTCTCCAAAAAGATAACAAGGAGGAAGAATGGCTGAAGAATTATGGACCAGTGTAATTTCATTTGTTTGAGAAAACAGAAGTACCGAAATTATTTGTAAAGATCCAGAAGATAACAGATGATTAAACAGTCAAGACAGATTTGCTGAGAACAAATTGAGTCAAGCAAATTTCATTTCCTCTTATGGCAGTCCTGTGGACCAAGGCAAAACAATACACGTCATTCATCTTGATGGTGCTGAAGCATTTGGCATAGTCTTTCATAACATTCTCACAAGAGAGATAAGGAAAACAGGTACAGATGAAAGTACTAGATTGTACAAAGGGGTGGGTTTGCTGTTAAATGGAGGGGTGCAGAGAACAGGAGAGCCTCAAGTACCTACCCTCACTCCTATACTATTTAATGAGCCTTACCTGAGCCCCTAGAGTCCAGCTGTAAATTCCCAGACTGTACCTACCTCAAAGATGTTGTAATGGTTACAAAATTTAAACAGATGCTGTGGCAGAGAGGGCTGCTTGCAGATAACCAGCTCAGCTGCACAATCACCAGGGATGGCAGACCTCCTGTGAGGAGAGTTAGAAGTTACAGAAAATCTCCAGCTGCAAGCAATCTCTCCATCTGCCCTGGAAGTCCACAAACACCTGAAAATTTCTTGCATAATAGAGTGCAGGATCTGAAAAGGTATCCTGCAAACAGATTAGACAGGCATCTAACATAAGACAGACATGCCTTCCAACAGGAGATACTGTAGCTAATCAATTATTAACAAGCTTTTAAAAGTGACTTCCAATATTGCAAACCTTGAATTTTAACAGACTTGCTGTACGTATATATACAGGTATTCACTACATGATGGAAAAAATGTGTGGTATGATTGATCTGGGTAAAATAATTTAAGTCTGAAATTTATCAGCTCCTTTATGCTGTTCACCATATGCTGCACAAATTAATTGTAACAGCATCAAAGGTATAGTGGCCCAGGGTAGAGTACAAAGAACCAGGATTGCCACTTCTCATCACAGTAGTTGTATTGTTTGTTGCTTGAGGAATTACCAAGTCCCCGAAGTTAAATGTTTGTACTTTAAAATTTTCTTGTTCTCCTGCATCACTTACTTTAACAGTAAAACCACAGGAGCGTGTGGAAGATTTCCAAAACCAATGCCCAAAGGTGGCTTGCACTGATGGAACCTAAAGGTCATCTGGACCAATTCATACATTAAGAGCATGTTGGGAAAATTTCTGATGTTGCATCTCATTGAGTTATGGCAAGCAAAACTGAACATCTGGATACCAGTTGCTTGTATGCAATACAACTATTTTTTGCACCAGCTCTAGATGGATGCTTAAAAAGCATTCTCTTCAATATAGTAAGGATTTTACCTTAACAGAGTCTCTGACACCATCATGAATGGTTTGGCTGTCACCACAGCCGAAGGGGTCAGGCTGGGATGGAGGTCACTTTCCTCATAGTAGCCCATATGGTGATGTGTTTGGGTTTGTGCCTAGGTCAGTGCTGGTAACACAGCAGCGTTTCAGCTGCTGCTGACCACTGCACAGCACTGAGGTTCTCCAGCTGCTTCCTGGGGGCGGGCACGGGCCTGAGAGCAGTCACAGCCAGGACAGCTGACCCAAACTGGCCAAAGGCACATTCCAGACCACATGCCACTGTGCTCTGTAATAAAAGCTCAGGGAAAGGAGGAGGAAGCAGAACATTCATGGTCATGGCATTTCTCTTTCCAAGGAACCTGTGGTGAGGTCCTGCTTTCCAGGAGTTGCCTGGACCCCTGCCTGCCGATGGGCAGTAGTGCATGAAATCCTCTTTGTGCTTTGCCTGCCGGAGCAGCATTTGCTTTTCCTGTTAAACTGTCATTGCCTCAGTCCATGAGCCTTCCTGCCTTCCTTCTCTTTTCTCCCCATCCCATGGCAAGGGGCTGAGTGGGTGCTTGGCTGCTGGCCAGGGTCAACTACAACACTCTGAGAGGAAACAAGTGACTGCCTTTTCAGACCGACTGAACTGCTGTAGCCTGGGCAGCAGGTTAAGCTCTACACAACGGGGCTCTGCAGGGAGTTGGTTAATAACAAGATTCATCTGTAGAAACAGTATAAATGCTAATGCTAAAGTAGGGTATGTGTCAGCCTGTATAATCAAAATATATACTATAATTTAATTATTTCAAAACAAAACCCATCTAGAATACTTTGTTTATTTGAATTACATATACAGTCTGAAATATATATTTGATTAAACTGTGAAATCCATTTTGGATGAGGCAAAAAGTGACATCCTACAATATATTTTTTGTTTGCCATTCATCAGAAAAATTCAATTTGTGCCAAAGATAGTGTGATTTAACATGAAAAAATAGCACGCACTCTCTAAAAAAATGTTTAAAATCCTCACTTGAATGAAAAATTGAATTCAAGCTTAGTTTATACAAGGCCTGCACTGCAATAATATCACTTAATTGAAGAGCACATTTTGAAGTCCCACTAAACATGAAGCACAACTTATCTTTTAACATAATAAAATTTAAAAAACGCTTGAAAGCACCTTCAAATCAAATATAGTATCACACATATATGAAATCTGTCTGTTAAGTGCTCAGTTACGTATCTGTGTCTCATCACATTATCAGTGTTCATATACAAACCTCATAGTCACATCAACTACCAAGCTAGACATAATTGTGCAGACAGAACCAAGGGTTAGGATTTCCTGCTTTAAACCCAACCACCATAGAGCAGCTCATGGAATTTTTCTTGTAAAAACAAGCACTGACTTCTCTTGCCATGGTTCTTTCACACAGAGATGGCACCAGCCACTGACTAAATGTTCAGAAACAACATGCAACAGATTTGAAAAATATATTTTGAGATATTTAGCCAACCACAGGTAAAACTTTTACCAGCCATTCTTCTGCATCCCATAGACCAAACTTCAGTTTTAAGTTGCATCAATGCAAGAAATACTGACGAAAATCGAGTCTGAGGAATAGTTAACACATTTCCTGAACAAATTACTAATCCTCTACTCAGCTCACTTAATTGCTTTTTTCCAATGCTATTTGTGACATGAATCAATTCACAGATGCACTTTTCAGATGTCACTAACCTCTTCAGCATTCTCATCTCTATTATCCAACAGGGAACACGTTTTGAGGAAAGCATAGCTTCTACTTACAGAAATTCAACCCCATACTTGGTAAGGCTTCATTTGCATCACAGTAGTATGCACAAATCATGCTAGTAGTACCAAAAGTAGTTCATAATCCAAATTCTGAATGCTAAATTATTTACAATAAAACCTTTTTTTTAAAAGTTAGGCAAATGTCTCATAACAGAAAATGAATTAGACAAGTGAGGAAAAAGTGTCTCACATATTTTGAACTAAAATATCTCAAAAAGTGGAAGCTAGAAGAACAATTCTTACAGGTTTCTGAAAAGTTTCATCAATGGAGCTTCAAGTTGGTGCTCAAGAATATATCTGAAAGTAACAAGGAGACCAGTTCCTTGCTGTTTGGCTGACTGGAGCCAAGGACTTTAGTCAAGTAATGTGTGAGGAAAAACTAAAGAGAACAACTAATGAGGCACCACCAGCATTCTAAAATTGTTCACTAGAAAAATTTAAAGGTTTTAAGAAAAATCTTGTTAGCAACAAAACTGGGCTCTGTTGAACATTAACACCCTAATTTGAATTAAACAGAATAACTTCAAGAATGTACTTTCAAAACAAGTAAAATTTTCCAAGCAGGCAAAATGAGAAAAAAGTCTGTTTTAAAGAAAACTACATAAATATAATTTTTACCTTGGAACAGATAACACTGGAAAACTTCTAAGACTGAAAAGTATGAAGTTTTAAACCTCACCCCCAGAAGACAGTTATCTTCATCTCAAGCGTTAAGAAACAAAACAGGTTTGCAGGAATTAAACAAGTATTGCCTCTTTTACGGCCTGACAGCTGTAACCAAAACTATGCTCAGAGTTAGTTCATATTTATTTATTCTAAGCAGTCTAAATCATTCACATACAAAAGAAATTTAAACAACCTGAACCTTCAACCCACAGCATTTCATGGCATTTCAGCCATCACGATCCTGACTAAGGCCTCTCACAGTGTTTTTGTAGTCTCCACTAAGACTAAATCCATCTCTAACAATCAGGAATAGTTTGGTGGAGGATGAGGTTCCTCGTGCAACTCTTTGCAAGGCTGCCTGTCAGCAGGAAAGAAACTACAGATAACAAACACTGCAAGGGGCCTTTGATCTTACTGTTTGGAAGCTGAGCAAGCCTACCTATCCCAAGCCCTCCACAGCAGCTGCTCACTGTTAGCTCATGAGCAACCTTCTCATCCTTGACATCCAAGGGCTTAACACAAAGGGAAAAGTTGAACAATTATACCCAAAAAGGAAAGGCAAACTTTAAGAACTGGTAGATTTTCTCAGCAGCCATAGCTGTAATTCTAAGAAATGACAGAATTCCACTTGAATATGCTTTGCTTAAATATTTGAATATTCATGTTTAGTCAGTTAGGTGTTCTTCAAGATCTTAGTATCTTGCATACAGTTTTTGGAGGCTGCACATCCTGAATAACTAAAAACCATGCATGAATAACTAAAAACTGACAGCTCACCCACTGCATTTCTGTTGCAGACATTTCCCTCCTCCCTCCATAGTTTCATTTAACGTAATTTTTTATAAAAAACATTTTGCAAGTACACTTCAAAGTGAACTAGGTGCTCCAAAAAATACTGAAACTAACTTGCTTAATATCTTTGAACCAAAGTGTTGAATACCTAAGTTCTAATGCCTTTCTGTATTCTATGTCACATTAAATTAACTGCCAAGAAGTACAATGCTCACCAGGGAACAAAGGCATGATGCTTCACAGTAATTTCCTTGGCAGGAAATGAAAGGCTACAGATAACGCTGAGCTGTGAATCCTTGACTTTCACTGCATAGGACTCAAGTTCTTATTAACTGATGAGAGATAGCACATTGACGATATTAAAACCAAAATCTGTACTGATTCAGCTGTCCAGTGTTTGCTCACAACTGGTGAGAGAAGTTGAATCGACTCCCAAATTATTTTAACAAGTTGATTTATCTATTAAAGCCTTTTGTATTACTTGTATTTGCTTCAGATGGCACAAATAACATCTGTAAAAGTTCTCTGCTCCACAAGAAAAGAAAGCTCCGCCATATTCCACACTTCAACCACCTAGAAAGGCATGTTCCACTCTGTACAAACAAGCAGATACTCCCACACCCTTCATTACCCACAAAATATGTCATATCCATGGACTAGCCACTAGCTCTCCCCTCTGTCTCATGTCCTTACATTAACAACCAGACAACTAGATTTTTTTCTCTAAATATGATTTAATTAAAAACACTAAATCAGCTTTGATTTTCATTTTATATATGTACAATAGTTACCAAATAATGAATACACTTAATCAGTTATGTTAAATTTCACATAACGTCGAAGGACATCAGCATGGCATGGAATAAACTCACTGCCTTTTGCAGATACAAAAAAATGCATTAATGTTAATTGTGATTACTATTTCCATGTGTGGTTTGTTGGTTGGCATTTTTATAACCTGCTTATTAATTCTCCAAATATTGTTGCCATAAAAACAGTGTAAGTAGTTAATTGATCAGTTAATATATTAGCAAATATGAACATTAGTAAAGTTTGGAAGATATCAATTGCAAAATTACATCAAGTGCAGGACTGAATGTATTCACATGAAAGTTATCTTCAGTTACAAAATTTCTGAAAAAGAGCGCAGGCTGGAGCTGTGCATTAATTTGGTCAAACTGATTCATATGAATGAACAGTCAAGTTTATTCAGATATTGAAAATACAACTATCCTTTTTAGTATTCACAAACATTTGTGTATATAGTGTGTGTATGTGTGTAAATATATATATATGTATATATAAAGTGAAGATATGTTAATGTAAAAATATACTGTTCATCCACTCCCAGTTACACAAAAGTCAGTATTTGGACATTAAACTGTGCAAGTATGAATGTCCATTTCAAATCTACATTCAACCAGCAACAAATACTTAGAAGTATTTTTGTAAACATTTGAGATAGGGAAAATCCATTTACAAAAGAATCCTCCTTTAGCACATCAGCATCACTTCAGCTTGAAAATTTTGTACAGCAGCTTCATCTGGCATATTGTGAATCTGCTCAAATCAAAGAGCTCACACTGTCTTAGATCAATATGTGTGCAAGCTCAGCAAATGCAGAATTTTCAAATTCATTCTTAATCACCGTCCATTTCCAGTTTACCAGCAAAAAGAAAATGCACTTGGCTACAAAAATATTAAGGAATGTTATTGAAAACAAAAGGCTATTTTGGTAGAAGAAACTACAAAAATAGTTGAGTCATGTTGTAAAGCTTTAATGCAAGAGCATTACAGTACAGATTTTCTTTACAACCTTAAAGCTTAATCAACACCAAATTTAAATATCCATCTCTCAAGTGCTTGAAAAAAACGTGCTCAGTAAAAGTCTTTCTCCAATGTGACCAACTATAATTACGCAGGTGCCAGGCTCTGCGTCTCAGACATCTGTTGAGCGCCATCCCGTGTCCCATTGGCAGCAATGACAGGTGTTGAGATACTCTGATATAACGACGTTGGACAATTCAACTCAGCTGCACTTTCATCCTCTCCAGTATCTGAATCCGGTGTTACTGAACTGTTCTCTATCCCCAGAATCTCACTAACTGCTTGAGGCAATTCCTAGAAAGGAGGCAGCAGAGGAAATATTAAAAACCACTGTAATTAAATGCAAAAAGTTAACAACCAAGTCCCCCTCTGTCCATCCTGCACTCCCAGTACTTGTTCATCTGAGCAACCATTCATCTGAATTTAGCTGTATTGAAAGCACCTCTCTCAACATTACTTACATTACAGTTACCGTTTTCTGTTGCTGCTTTAAAAAAAAAAACAGCAAAGGGAACACACTCAGGAATCAATTCCTGATTTACAATATAATCTTCATTACAAAAATAAAAGTCTAATCAATTATTAAAATTACACTTCATGTTATTGAAATTAGTTTTATTGAGTGACCCACTAGTTTTTTGCCTAGTAAGTCTGGCATACTTTCAGTGCAATGCACCTTTCAACTCAGTTTTCTCAAGCACACCCAACATCAAATTTCTTGGAGTGAGGTTATCTAGTGAGAGTTGAGAAATCACAACCAAAAGGCACAATCCAGCTTCCCCCCAGTGAATAGTATTACTGTATAAAATCAATCGCTCTTGCTTACAGACTTTTAGAACATAGGCGCTGCATAGCTACACAACATGCTTTATTTTACCCAGGCATTTAGTTATTTCATAGCCATACATGAACACTTACAGCTAACTACATACTTTTACTGTCTATAAACATTCACAGTAGATATAGTGAAAACATCTTTACCTTGCAATTCATCATCTGCATAGAAATTGCTTCTGCTTTGCAGAGTATATACTCCACATCAATTTTCATAGACAGTTCATTGATATGCTAAAAATAGATTCACAAGACATAGTGAAATAAATAACTATGTTTTACCCAAAACACACTAATACACTAATACTGTACCGCATTGCTAATAAGGACCACCTTATAAGCCTGCCTCTTAAGCTACAAAATGCTAGACACAATCTATTAGCTTTGAGAAATGGCTACTCAAAGATACAGTATGCCACAGCTGTCTTTCACCAGCATCCAAGGTCTGCAAGAGGAATCCATGGTACCTCTAAATGCGACAAACTATCTAGCCCTTCTATCTGCCCTCCAGCAGCTCACATTTTCAGAGATGATAAACTAGATCATAGAAGAAAAAGTTATTATTAAACATACTAAGCAGTAGTCTGAGGGGAGAACCCTTTTCGATCTAAGAAGGATCTTAACACTAAAGGCAGACATCCAATAAGCCATTTTGAAAGCCTGCAGGACAGACATTCAGCTGATATTTAACCCTTCAGAAGATAGTACGCACCTTTTCCTCCCCCAGCATAAACCACAATCATATTGCATTAACTCCAAAAAGTCAACCAATATTTAATTTAATACCCAAAAGATAGCCCCATGCTAGCCATTAGGAAGACAACTCTACTGCAGCCAAAACCAGCACAATAATGCATAAGAACTTGGTACCTTTAATATTTCATTAAAGCCATAGTGCTTGTCCATTATTTGCTGTTTTTCAGATTCTAGGATAGCACAACATAGGAGAAGATGAAAATTCTGACAAGGCAATTCTGTCCACATGACCTGTTAAAACACAAAAACCCCAACATTAGAAATGCTTACAGTTTTCCACTGAAAAGAATACCAGTTCTTAGAAAATAAGTCCTCCAGCCAAATCACTTAACTAACAATAAGCTATTTTTGAAAGCAACTAAGGATTTGTACAATTATTTGGAATTTACTTCTGGCCTTTCAGTGACAACTGTGAATCTGAGTCACCAAATACTTATCTGGTTCTTAAGACATCGTCCTCTATAATGCTGCTAAGCTGCTTGAGCTTGTGGTCTTGTGAATGTGTGTTCTGCCTCAGCTCATGTGAAACATAAGTAATTAAAGCTAACACATTACTTGCGTGGCTTAGTATGTCTGCATTAAGTGTGAATTGGCAGAAGTGTGTCATGCTCAGCCATACCTTCAAAAGGTTCTAATGGTTATAAATAAGGAGCTAAAGTTGTTCCCAATCCCCCCACCACAAGAACCCAAAGACATGTACATGCAGGTACTGGGGATGGGTGGGTATTCCTTTCTCACCGAAGACACATTGGCTTTTGGTCCCACAGAGGACACAATTAATCATTCTTGAGTTCATTGGGATTGAAAAGTGCAACCTCAGTACTAATACCCTATTTTAGTATATTCAAGAAAACCTTTAAAGAAGAAGTATTTGAAAAGGACATGCGTGGTGGGTAGAAAGCTGAAGAAGTTTTGCCAACAAAACCACAAAGAAGCAAATATCTGCTTGCACAAATTTGCCTGAGAGACAAAGGGATTTAAGACAATGGATTTACTCTCAAAAAAGCAGGTAGGAAACCAGACTTCTGAAAATTCATTACTTCATTAGCAAAAAACTTTTTTCATCATTATTTATGGAATAGAGCCTTAAAGCTGAGCAAGAGCTTGTACTTATACTTGAACTTCCATCACTAGTACATGTAACCTGTAAACATAATTGGATGAATCCCAAAGATATCCAAACCAAGTTCACCCGAAATAAGGTGCAATTAATCTTAAATGTTTCAATTAAAATTCAGTTCAGAAATTAAATTTCACATCTTTTTCAGACAACCAATATTCTGTTAAAGCATTTTCTCACTCCAGGAGAAAGACTGCAGTAACAGACTTACTAGACTGGAATGCAAATAGCATGATAAAAAATAACAATTGAATGAAAATTCCTATAATCTACCAAACACAGTCTGTCTACACACTATTGTGCTTCTCTACTCCTACTTCATAAGAAGGACATATTGACAGTTGTGCATTGATTTGGTTCAACATCAAGTTGCTGCAAAAATCCATATATTTTGCTACCATTTCTGATAAACCTTTCAAAGTCTGGAGCAGAGCATGCACTTAAGGTTATGTATGTAAATGCGTAACAGCAGCATCACAACATGCTGAAAGGATGGAAGAAAAGCAGCATTTAAATTATAAGTATAAAAATAAAAATAGAAAAAATAGAAAAACAAGGAGCAATGACTCTTTCTTTCTTATTTCTTTCTAATGAAGCTATACAAGCAAGGACTCATTTGGTATAACATTAATTCAGCAGCTATGAATATTTGTAACCAATGTATGTAAAGTAACTTATTCCCAAGTCATTCTTGCTTTACGCTATGAGAGTGGTACTAAACTAACACTGGAGCTAGATGTGAGTTCGTTGTAATTTTGTTACAGAATTTTTCTTCTGGGTTTCTTCTAAGCAACCCACTATGCAAACAAAAGATTAAGAACTGGCTGTAATTACTAGGTGATATTGCCTGTCTCTTCAGTGTCAAGGAGGGAGTGAACTACTCTCAATTTTGGGACAGCTAAGCAGTGGGTCAGTAGGCTGTCTATCTGGCCTGAGTTTGAGAGACCCTGCTAAAATGTGCTGTAAACAAACCCATCCACAGACAGAGCAGTTTAACCTATGCTCACACATCTCTAAAAAGGCATTGCATGTAACATTGCAAATAACTGCACTCACATAATTTGTCTCAGCTTATCCACACAAGGTGGAATGTCACCTCTCTATCACGTGCAACTCTGTCACAGAGCAATGACACAAGCACCCACATTTTCTACCACAATTGGATTATGGCTCTTGCTCAGGAAGTGCATACGCCTGGAGTTAGCCTCTACTCCAGCTCATGGTGAATGGAGATGGGAGAAACCAGACTAGGAAGAATCCTTCTCATTCCCTTTTTTTGTGATAAAACACTGGAAGTCATGAAGCCAGTGGGAAGAGGAAGTGTCTAATGCTAACTCAGTGGTTCATACGAGTCAGAAGACAGAAATAAAGATCCAGAAGAACATCCTGAAATTAAAAGATTAGACAAAAAAACCCCAGAGGTCCTGGAACTGGAATCTCAGATGGTACCTCTCCTTCCCATTCTATGCTCTGCAAGTGAGTATGTCACAGGGTAATATCACCTTCAAATGGATTTCCTCAATTCATGCGCTATTATAAAAGGGCACATGAGGTCTGCTCAGCCAAATACTCAAAAAAGCAGTTAATTTCTGTCTAAAGGGAAACGGTCTTCTGTGCCTACAGCTTGCCTTTGTAAATCCCACTTACTTCACTGATACCAGTGGAGCTGCATGGCTATGCACAGGAAAAAAACAAGCCACTGTAAACTGGACTTCAACTGTGATCAAGGTGACTCTGGCCTTCGCATAAAAACTTCAACATAATGCCTTAAATACTTTGTTTTAAAAAGGAAAACAAGATATTCCCATTCCCACTCCATATCTCCTAGCAAAGAAATGGAATACCTCTAGTAAACATACATTATGATGTGCTAGAAGGAACCTGCAAGACTATCATATATCAATAGGTTTCCACCATCTTCCTAAGAGAGGAAAAAAAATACTTGAGAGAGAAATATAGTGTGTTTCTTTTCTGTATGCACACACAGACACACATTAAAGCAGAGGCGATAAAAACATGCTAGCCTGGGACTATAAACTGTAAATAAAAATACTGTTGTCATAAACTTAAAAAGAAAAATTAGTCTTAAAAAAATTACTGAGAGGACAACATAATACTGGGGGGAAGAGATGAGTGCCTCTCCCCTCCCAAATCATTTATCATTTATACCTTGGTCTAAGAGAATTCTTCTGGTTTTCTACATATTTGTTTCCTTATTTATGAATGTTATCCATAAACTTTTTTGTCCTCTGGTTAAAATACCACCTCAATACTCCATGATAGTAAATTCCACCCACCGATGATAAAAAAGCTAAAAAAGATTTACTTTAGACAGTTTTAAGTACTGGTCCTCCTCTTTATGTGACTCCTTTTTCATTAGTGGAAAAAGTGAATAAAAGCATCAACATTATTTTTCATCACACCAGAAACAACATTATTTTTCATTATAGTACAAACTTTATGCACCTCAGCCCCTTTCTTTTCATTACCCTTCTGTTTCCCAACACACGTGATGTTACGTCCTAGAAAATACTCCCCCTGTTCATCTGAACATTTATTCTCTTCTTCTGAGTTTTCACTGAATACTGTGCCCTTGTTAAATGCATCTTAGACAATACACCAGTACTGTTGACACACTTCTCAATTTTCTCGGAACAAAAGAATTAGACAAAAATATTAGTTAATCTTAATTATCCCATCTGATCCCAAGATCACCTAGATACAAAAAGAAAAACCTCACTAACCCAGAATTATCAGAACTTCAACATTTTGATGTTTTACATAATGTTATTTGGCATCGCAAGGCCTTTTCAACAAGGCTAATGATCTTCTGACATCTTCCTCCTTATGGTTTTGGTTAACACAAACTACCCTGACCCTGCTTCATTCCACTTAAACTAACTTAAACTGCTTTTTCTTCTATCATGAACTGTTTTCCATTAACAGTTAACTGGTACTCTCCACTTACTACTTTCACTTAAGAATCTCGGTTGAAGTCTCCTGTCCAAATCTTTTAGAAAAAGCCAATTTATCCAAACCAGCTCTATTAAGTATTTTTCCATTAACTTTCCAAGTTGTTCTTTAGGCTAAAAAGACCTAAGAAATGTTCACATGTCTTCAGATCATTGCACTAAACCTATTTTTTTTAAATTTATTAGAGCATTAAACACTTTGCAAAATGATCCATGCTTTTTGTTCTGAAGTCCAAAATCTGCTGGAGTTTGTGATGAAATATTTCCTTACCTCCCAGAGTCGAAGAATATCTTGAAAGCTAAATTCCCTTTTAAATCTGATAAGAAGCCATCGAAAGCAAAAATAAAGGTAGCCTGAGTCTTGAGATTCTAGGAATAAGAGGGTGACATTTCAGAAGCATCAAATTTGGTTCAGACAATAGGTGAAAAAAAAAAAATAAACCCCACACTTTGCAGGTACACATTCACACCACTATTTTTTAAGACAGCAGCCCCTTTTCAGAATCAAAGATATTTGCCAGAGAATGGCAGATTTTTTAAATTGGCAACAGGATGACCCTTTTTTTTCAGTACGCATGGAACAATTATTTAAGTCTTTTAGGCATTATTAATTCACAAGTATTGCATTCATACAATATTGGAATTAGACTGGTAAAGAACAGAATGCAGGAAGTTGTTTCAGTTACTGTGCATGAATAATACACCTACCTAAATAACTGCAAAATCCACTGTCTAGTAAACGAAGCAAAGTACTCAGCTGAATTAGTTGTGTCTTCATACCCTGCATCTGTTCTTCAAAATTCTGATGCTGTATGGAATAAAACATTAGCACTGTCATTTTTATTAACACAGTTGTGAGATTTGCAGCTATTTTTAAAGAGGTTTTGTTGTTACAACAACAACAATCCTTTAGGTATTTAACATATGGATATTTAACTGTGCTTCTACCTAATGAAATATCTGCCTTTTACTGAGAAGTTTAATTAAAGCAATGAATTGTATTTCTTTGCTAACATTTTTGTAAGTAATAAACAATAGTTAAAATAAGCCTAAACACTATACTTCCAAGTAGCATGACTGCACTCACACAAAAAAACTCAACCTTTCTTTTACTCTCATAGCAGTCACACTGTTTTGCCACATGCAGAAGACATAAAAGCTTCAGTTTACGGGAAGACTAAATTGCATTTAACAAAATCCAAATGGCAGGAATGACATGAAACCATTATCCTAAATAAAATCCTGCTTGAGGACTCCTGATAAATACAAATTCATCCGCAATGGTTACTTTGGAATTCCTAAGGAGCCAAATATAACTGTATTGTACAGCAATAGTACTGCAAACCCACCATAACCTCAATCAAAAAAAGCATATTGACTCCAAACAAAATGACTGCTTTAAAAGTCAACGAAATTAGTAAAATAAAGTTAACCCCAAATGCTGTCTGTAGCTTATCTGTTCATGTGGGTTAAAAAAGCCTTATTTTACCATTTGATCCATGTATGATACAAAGCACCAAAAGGCATCTACTTCATTCTCCATAACATACAAGACAGGTGACAGCAAGTCGCTCATCCCCTGCACATAACCTTGATGGAGAAAAAGGAGAGGGGGGGGGAAAAGCAAATAGGAATTTAAACTCAGCAGCTAAGCAGTAATTTTTCAAATGTGATAAATGACTGAGTGAAAAAAATGTTAGCACATACAGATACTATAATTCTCCAATTCAACTACCAGCAAAGACAAACTTGTATTAATAGCAACCAACATCCAGCAAATCTGGTAAGATTTATCAGCCATTTCTGCCAATCTAAAGAGAATATAAAGCAAACACATTGTTCTAGTAATTGTTAAAATATGTACAAACTGACTTGACACAACTGATTTTAGTAAAAACGTTCCTATTTAGAACTCAGCTGCATGTATTGATATTTTTGAGAAGATTAAGTATATACCTTGTACCATCACAAATATAAACTGGTATATAGTCTCCTTGCTATTTGTACTTGGTTACTTTCTTCCAGTAGTTTAAAAATTTTGAGTATTTTCCCACTCCCCCACCCAACCCCAAATGCAGATTTTCTTCTCAAATTCATTTAAAGAGATGTTGAGTTGCAATTCCAGAAAAACATGGTGCGACAGCTCTTACAAAGAAAATTTCACATTTCACACCTTTTTTTTCTGGCACTGAATATGCTTTAAAGATTCCTTTATTTAAGGAAGTTGGGACTATTCCGCTTGGACAGTACTTTAAATACACCCAAGCCTAAGACCATCTGTGTAACCAAGCAGACAACAATGAAGAATTCGACTTATCAAAGTGAAAAAGGGAATTAACAGTAAAGTGTTGCTTGCAAGAAGCACCAAAGTAACACATATCTAGATCTGATTCAAGGAAGTGCTTTTAGGTTTTGTGCCTAGAAGTGGTGAATCAAATTCATACCTCCTAAAAAGCACCCACATGCCTTATAAGAAAAGCTTTCATTTAACTGGAGAAGGAAATGCCCACTAAAGCATAATTTTTACAAAAAGCTATAAAATTTTAGTTGTATAAAAAAAGTTTTTCAAATGTTTATACTTTTTTAAGGCTTCTCGCAGATTTTTTGTTTGCAATTGACATCCATATAAGAAAAGTAGAGGATAATGATTTTTACAGGTAATTTTTCCCCTTCCTGACTCTTCCAATTATCACTGATGCTAGTGCCAGCTTATCTACTGCCCTATCGTTGCTGACCTCCCTAAATAAGAGAACATGATTAATGTGTATATCTATTATCAGTGATCGGTTCAACATGACATTTCTCAGTTGGTTGACTTCATTTCTTAATGATGCAACTGTAACTGTGTAACTGAAAAGAGGATTAGTCAATAACTGAAAATACGGAGCATCTGTGCGAAGAAAAATAGAATAAGTAACAGCAATAATTAATAACAGGTAAATAATTAAAAAGTCAAAAGAAAAAAGTTTTATTCCCCACATATTTAATACTACAGCCAACTAAAAATAAATGCAGAGAAAATTCTGTTCAAGACAGTTTAAAAGCCTATTTAATAATAAAACCCAAATTGATTAATGCAGACTTAAGGAATTCATTTAGAAAAATATTCTATTAACAGCTGTTCTGCTCCCTCCCCTATCTGGCAGTTTAGATCTCTCTAAAGCTGCTGTCAAAAGATCAAGAGCAGCACTTGCACCAGTGCTTAGAAGCCTGGGACAGTTATGTTAAATTTACTGAATTTCTTTTATTCCTGCATATTTATAAAACAAAAGACTTATCCACTGTGTACATTTAAGCAATATAAACAATGTTTTTAATAGAGTGGGTGGTGAATCTGCTTTAATTTCACCCATAATGTCACTGTGCATTAATGAAGGTTGAAATGGGGAAAGAGGTGAAACAGAGCTATGTGTTTAAACCATCAGTTTTACTTTTCTCTTTTTTCAAGCCAAAGATCAAGACTCTCTTTCAGAGAGGACAGAAGCTGACAAGAACTACAGCTCCGCAGCATGTTTACCAGTGGTTCAAGATTTATTCTTAGGTTTTGTTTTCAAAACCTGGCACAAAATGGACTTTTAGAATCCCAAAATTTTTCTGATACAGAATACCCAAAAAAACTCCCAAGTATACATGGGAGCCAAATGTCATGTCAGGGGTGGAGGGGCAACCAACTAGAAGTATCTTTTCCCTCCCTCCCAAGGGAATTAACCAGCCAAGACTTAGCCTTCACATCAACCCTGTGATTAAAGCAAGATATTATATGCTCTTGCCTCTGCAACAGATGCATACACTGAAGTGTAATTTTTGACAGATTGCTAAGTGTACTTCTCAAGAACCAGCTTTTAAAATATTCACAAGAACACCACGTTTACAAACAGCTGGTTCAGCATGCTGAGCTTTAATTACAGCAGTGGCAGCTGGCTTATCATTTTATTGATATACCAGTCTTAAAAATACATATAGCACTCAAGCTCCAAATACCCAAACCCATTTAAAGTCTGAAAAACAAGCCTGCTTCAACTCTATTAAAAAAATTAACACAAAAAAACCTAAACCACAAAAACTGAACGAA
The DNA here is from genome assembly GCA_013397895.1 of Origma solitaria. Lineage (NCBI taxonomy): Eukaryota > Metazoa > Chordata > Aves > Passeriformes > Acanthizidae > Origma > Origma solitaria. Next base: position 571,709 of record VZRL01001283.1, on the reverse strand, counting down.
AACCACACAAAAACCCCAAAAACAACAAAAGAACGCCACAACAGTAGATCTGTGGTGAAGACAAACTACAACTTAATTCCAAATCCCACCACAACTGATGAGTTCAGAGACCTGAGATAAGCATCAAATTGAAGAGAGGAAGAAAAACTGAACAAAGTTATCTACATTATTAAAAACTATAAAATATTAAATATTTTAAAGACATTTATAAAAAGCATTGTAATCCATACAAGTTCAATTCTATTAACAGGACTTAACATAAGCAAAGCTGCTTATCAGAAGCCAAGAAGGAGGGACACAACTTACCTAAGTCAAAGTCATACATGCAATAGGTCATCAAAATATCATGAAGTAAAATCAGTCCCGGATTATCTTCGCCTTCATAGAACTTATTTGTTCGATCAGTCCTGTTAACATCTTTTTCTAAGAAAACAGTTCAGATTTAAAAACACTTTCAAAACCAGCCCTACAAAGCCAGTATCAAATTAATTCAGAATGTTTAAGCTGATTTCTTCCTCAAACACTGTTGCAAAGCTTTGAAGTGTTTGAGAAAACTGCATAACTGAATGTCATTTCAAAATATAGAATATTTTAAAATAAAGAAAATCCTTCCTATCTGCAATGAAAGGATTTGCTTATAAACATATTTTAAAGCTTTCTGCCTTTTCTTTGATAATACATTTTATGGAAAAATTCCTGATTATAATTCAGCAAAAATGTCTTACACTTTAGAGGATTAAAAACAATTTTATGCGAGTTAACTCTACAATGCCATTTATAAATACTGATGTGACGCAGCATTAGCCATAGTTGGAAAGTTCCCATATGATAAGCTCAAAGACACTGTGACAGGTCATAACAGCATGTGTATAAATACTGTTTAACAAGTTCCTGTAACTCACAGCAGATGAAACTGCCTCTTTCATCAGGCAGTTTTGATGCCTGAAACATACCAAGCACACAGCATACTCTTTAATAAGGTGAAATTCAAGACTGATATATTTTTAAGTTTTGCAAAACTTTGAATGTAGTTTGATAAAAGGAATATTTTGTAGTTTTGGATCTATTTTACTCCATAACCCAAATATTTTAAAATTAAAATAATTGTTTCAACAGAAACAAACATATGGCATTTTTTCAACTCTGAATATAATTTTTTCTGTTAAGATTCTCTAAAAATGTAGTTTATTAATCCACCAAGACTAGACTTTGATCCTTTCAGCTTGCCTGTTGAATAATTGCCTGAAATAAGTTTAGTCTTTCTCTCAGAAATTTTGTCCTGTCTCCTGAAAAAATATTTAGTAATCCTAAACATTGGTGCCCAGATCTCACTACCAAAGAGAACTGAGGATACAAACTGCTAATACTCAGCATAATTTGATGAAATTTTTAAAAGTAGGTGTAAAACCTCAGAAGTCAGAATGCACATACACAAATCCACGTAAGAAATTGTAACATATGAACAGACATATTTTCACATTCTTACTGTATATCATTATTTTATAACATTTCCAGTAAGAACACATCATGACATAACACAAAATGAAGAACCTTTTGTCATTAAGCAAAGGAAGTTTAAAAGTCCAGCTAGTTTGTAACACTAAAACATAAAGCTCGGAATTACTCTAGTTGAGAAAGTTTTAATATTAAGTGTATAATCAAGTTTAAAGACCTCTGAAAGGAGCAACATGTTAGTTTTTAGTGTCTCTCCATGCAGCTTCTTCAAAACAGTACTTGTTAAAATTTCATATTAACTTCTGAAAGTGTGTGTGTGCAGTTAGGTATGTTTCTAAACTCGAATTTACCTATAAGACTCCGGTAATCTCTTAATCTTGAATTTCGCTTTTCCTGCTCCTCACTGACAGATTTCCACTGCAGTTTCATCCTGAAATATTCATCCCTGAAGAAGAAAGATAATTTTGAAACCAAGACATACTCAATTATCACATTGCTTTTTTTATTTAAGCATTCATTCATTCCATTTACTCTTTGAGATAAATGGAATAACAACAGCCTGTTTATGTAATATTTTTAGTATAACAAATTTTAAGAAAGTCTCACATATTCTTGCATTCAACAATTTTAGCAGCTTTCAACATTCAAAAAGGCTTTCTACATCACTATGTCTTAAAAAAGATGCAGCTTTTAAATTTATTTTATGAGAAAAAAGTCACTGTACTCACGTTTTCCTTTTCTGCAGATTTGCTCTCTCTTCTTTAGTGCTATTCCAAGGAAAATACCCCAAAAGAAATTTCCATGCCTCTTTTCTTAAAGTATGGCAGAGACCCTAGGGAAAAATGGATATGAAGCATCAACAAAAAATATTTCCATACTGTGAGGAAACATTCCTGTAGTGATACAACACTTCTCAAAGTAGCAACTTAAAGGGGGTTTTTTTTTACATTGTAGCCAAGTCTCATGTGCTAACTCAGTAACACACTGGGAAGAAACAGGAGGAAAAGAGTATGATTAAGCAGAAAACTGTAGAAGCTCTGGATTCATGTTTAGGTAAAAAAGAAACTTCAGAAAATAATTTTCTTCCTATATTTTTGCTTCTCTGCCTTACAGACATCACAGACTTTCAGAAGTGAAAAAACCTTTAAAATGTGTGTATATAAATATGCTTTTTCTGGTTACAATTACCAAACTTCTGGTTTTGCCACAAAGGGATCCTGAGGACTAGACTTCCATTTATTTGGTTTTTTAACAAATATTTTTACATGGCCAACCTTCAATGAATCTTTCAGTCAAAAAGACTAGTGTCCATTCAAGAAGCCTGTTTATCAGAAATCTTTCCAAGTAATGCTCAACATTTTTAGATGACAAAAATGTATGGAGCTGAATCATATCCTGCTCTCATCAAGAAATTTTCTTGCAACTCCTGCAGTATAGTCATAAGAATAGGCACTTTTGCTATGAGAGTGCCCAGTTTGGGGATCTTGAGTCATAAATAAAATAAAGCACTCACTCCCCGGCAATGAGCAGAGATGACAGGAAAGTGGGCTACAGGAAGAAAAGGTTTGTAGCAATGTTCATGATTGTGGAAGGGTCCTTAATTGAACACATAAGGCATGCCAATATTAAGGAACAGTCACAGAAACCGAAAAGGTTTCCTTTTCACTCTACCTCTGTTACAGTACATTACTTAGTATTACTTAATGTAATGTAACCTGTAATGTCACTGTTATCATTCTGTACTTCTGCTTGCAAACATGCATCAACATGCACACAATGAATGCATTAAGGCAGGTGGATTCCCACCGAAATATAGAAATACTGAAGTAACATTAGGTAGAAAAGCTACAGGACACAACTACAGTTTTCAAAATTTCCATCATTGGGACTAAATTCACATTCATATTGCAAAACCTCTCAGTTCAATTAAAAATACCAGCAAAAGTGTTAAGTGCTGCTCTGATGAGGGTCAAATCCCAGCAAACTTCTGGGCAAAACCAGATACTTTTGCTGGAGAAGGGTAAGAAAAAACCTTTTAAGAGAAAAGAATAAACCGAATATCCTAGCACCAAAATGCTGGTCTTTCCCTGAAAGCCACTTTCATTTGTTTTATCACTTAAGCTTCTGTATTTTCAACTCCTTTCCTTTAGCCAGCCACAAGAATATCTCTCTCCTTGTAGAGCACTTAATATGGCTGCAAGACTGCTGAGGTATTTGATTGGCAGGAAACCATGCTTTATGAAGTCTCTCAATAATGACTGTCTGGGTCATGCTCAAAGCTCTGCATGAAACATTAGAAGTATAATGAAAACAGCACAACCATGGTTTGGGAAGAAAAGTAAAAGCCAGAATCAAGCTTGCTAAATTTAGAAAAAAAGTTACCCCTTTGAATATCAATCGTTTTATGTAGTCAACATCTACAATTCTTCCTTCAGAATCCATATTCTTAGCCCATTCTTCAACCGACACAGGCTCTCTTCTACTAACTTCAGGCTGTTTCCCTAGGTCGATCTGAAACACACACAAAGGTGTTAATGAATCCCAATGAAGGGTTTCAGTAGTTGCAAACAACTGCACAAACGGTACTAAGCTTGCCAGTTTCTTATATTCAGTGCAAGTACATTTCCACATCCACATACCTCAGTTAACAACTCCAAGGATCTAAGGCTGCATTCACATGAGCAAGTAGTGTGAGCCAACACAAGCAGATCTTTAGAGTAAGACACTTGGTACTGAGGACCTGGCTATACATGTTCATATTTCAGATTTTGGAGAATGTATGTGCATTTCAAATAACCTTTTAACTCCACAAATGCCTCTGAGCTAACTTCCCATAAATTAATGCAACACAGCATACAAGGGTAATCGGGAGCTTCACTTCAAAAACACATTCCTGATACACATTAGTGCATCTTAAAAGAGAACTGAAAACCAACTTGCGTTCAGAGATGCTACCCCTACACAGACTGCCCAATGTGACTGGAAAGATCAAGTTTGGTACACAGCCTCTTAAAAAACCCCAAGGATGTATGTACTTTCAGAATTTATAACACCCATCCAAAGTTTCAGTTTGTGCTTAGCCTCTCAGTTTCCAAACTGCATGTCCAAGTACAACAGAAATCAGCAGACACTAAATCCTTGCTTCCTAAAAATATTTTTATGATGGCAACCCCGAAATCAATTTGGGTTTCAACTCTTTAGAAGTTCAATGCATTTGTCAGATTAAGACATACAGGTCAATGTTATTTTCCAGATGTAGTATTTGTTATACTTTCTCACTGGTAAATTGACTGAGTAAGTGCTAGGCAGCAACTTCTTAGAATAGTTCATACAGCTACTGCTAAGATATTAACACTACCTTGAACTCAAAAAACCCCCATATAAAAGAGTTTAATGTTTTAAAGATATGTAAACTGCTTAAATAATAATCACAAGGATTTAAAAATAAATCTTTCCCACCTATCTGTAAAAGACTCCAACAGGAGTCCACAGTGATTCATGATCCAATTATAAATTCATTCTAGCTTTGGTTCAAATAATACATAAATCTGTAATTTATATACCCTAGACATTAATCATCCAATTAAGTACTTTATTTTAATCTTAAAAGAAACTAAAATCTTAAGAGTGATAAGCCAAGAAAGTTGGTTATTAACCTGCATTCTCCAATTTTACTTAACATAGCTCTAATTGACCTCAGAGGAAACACTAAACATAAAATTGGTCACTTTTTAAGGTAGTGCCTCTAACATAACTATAGTCATAATTTCATTAATTACAAAATTCCTTTCAAAGGAAAACTTGCATTTCCATGCATAAAAATGACATATTCAAAACTAACTGGTTATGATCTTAGCTCTTGAGAATAAATGGTAATATGCCACAATTGCATAAACGGTGTAACTCACCATGATTCAAGTCCTACCATCCCTTTAAAAGAGTGCATAAAAACAATCAATGCATCTGTATCATTAATTTATACACTCACTCGTGTAATGACTTCAAATCCTGGTTCTTCCTGCTGGTTTATCTTCAGCCCTGGAATAGTATCATTGAGAAAGTCTGCCATTTCTGATGGTGGTCGCCTTTGATTTGATGGATCACTTGAACGGAAACTATCAAAAATATAGTTTGTGACTTTGGAAAATCTTCCCATTGTTACTGTGTATGGATCTTTCTTCCATTTCTGTGTTATAACACGGAAAACAAGCAAAACACAAAAATCTGTGTTTTTAATATATTCATAATATATATATATATTTGTAATTCTTGTACTCAAAGCAAAGCATCAGGAAAAGTACTGTAGGTCTCAAAGTTACTTAAGTTTCATGTATTGGCAGTAATACAGAACAGTGATCACACGATCAAACAACTTCAGTATGAAGATAATACTGCTAATTGATTTGAAAGATTAGATATCAGTGTTCTCAGTAAGCCTGACCTATGTATAGAAGTGAATCAGATCCACTGTTTACTATCCAGTGATTCATGGCACAAAACATCACCCTTATGCCCAGCTTCTCTACCTTCACAGAGAAAACAGTTTGAACCATCATGTACTCTACTAGGAATTTCACACAAAACTTGATTTGATAAGTAAATCCAGAAACTAATGTAATTAATTAATGAAGATTTTCTTTCATTAAATGGAGCAGTGGGTCAAAACTGTGGCTTCACTCAAGTTTTGCTGCTCATTTTGACAAGTCCATAAGTCCCATCAAATGATAAGCAATTGTAGTATTAAAAAACCTCATCTTTTTAGACAATGTTGTCCTCTTTGCTGCTGTATTTCTATCATCCCTTCAAAAGCCTCAGAAAATAGCCATGAAAAGAATATTTAGTCAAGGAAAACTCAGAAAATTATAATTAATATGTTTTGGTAACTCCTAAAATTTTTCCTTTTCCTCGTTTTTAAGACTTTCTGTATCCAAATGTATAGAACAACAGAAAACATGAACTTGAATAGGTTTGAAATAATGCCACCAGGAAGTTAAGAAATCATACATCATAGAAATCATACATCACAGAAAACAACTTACAATTATGTGTACTTTTTATTGTACATTGTATATGTAAGCATTTTAGGATACAGTCAATGCTTCTACAATGGCATTATTCTTGACAATCATTAACAACGTCATAAATGGCATTATTGCTTCTACAATGGCAATAAATCATTATTCAGCAAATATTCCTATGACATGGTAGGGTGGATATTTTTTAATACATATCTTCAGAATAAAACCTTCTAAGATAATACCTACTTGTAATAAGCCATATGATGGTTCATCAAAGAGATTTTCAAAAGACTGAGACAGTGACTTCTGAGTCTTCACAAGAAGAACCCGTTCATCATGTGGAGATCTGCAATAAAATTAAGAAAGGTGTCTGGGTGCCACCAGTTTTTTTCTGTAAAGTTTTCAGAATATTCACTGTCTTTTTGAAGTCACATTTCAGGCTTCATGCAAAAAAAAAAAAAAATTGATGCAAGATCATTCTTAGTCCTTGGCACAAGTTAACAAACTAAAGCTGCACAAAATAGGACTTTCATTTTTCAAAAGATTAGTAATTTCTATATTAATTCTGAATTGTACTCTTCCATTCCTTGAAAAACAAAACTTCAGAAAATTTTTAGAGAAATTACTCTGAAAGATAACTCCATTTACGTGTAAGTCACAAAATTATCTTCAAGTACAATGTTCTGGTGTTGCCAATGGACAAAAAAAAATGTGACATAGGAAATGTAGTGAGACACAGTCAGCCTCAAGACAATATATGCTGACACTCCCTTAACATAACAGAGGAAGTGAAAAGAGTGAATAGGCCATACAGTTAAGGAATTCTTCCTACCAGCTGCTAAATCTTACAGTATGGCACCCAGTAAAATATTACATTAAGGAATACAAACTGTTTTTCTGTGGATGTAAGCACATCAACAAATTTCTAACCAATGGTACTACAACAGATCCTGTCAGAGTAATTCAAAGATTCATGCTGATAGGAGCTTAAAAGACACCAGAACCATTGCATTGTGAAACAGAACCATCTCAGTATAACCCTGCAAATGTACTTCTGTGTAGACTCCAAAAGCTAAATGAACACAAACCTGATTTGGCCTAACTCTGTATTTGTACACTCCTGCTCAACACAACACTCGCTACTCGACAGGCTTCCATAGGCAGATCAAAACAGTGACAACAAAGGTAGTGGAACCGTGCTGCTTAGTAATTAATCTGTTCTTCCGCTCTCACACCTACTCCCCCTGCAGCATCACATTTTGTCCCCTTCTTCAGCACAGGCATCCCAGTACTTCCTTAAGCAGCTGCTGAATCACCAATTTACTCCTCAGTAGGTGACAGAAGAGAGAACAGGCTGACATTCAAGCCTTGGAGTTTGTATCCAGGCAGGAGAAAGCCCAAGCACTTTGCCATCTGACCCTAATCCATTGCACAGACTTACATTTATAAAATACCTCTCTATTGCTCCCTCACAAAGTTTAAATCCACCATTTCTAGTCTTTGAAAGAAAAATTACTTTTCTTTTTATTAGTACCTGCATCATCTACCATGTTATTAAAGTAAAAGATAAGAACTTTAATAAGCCTTATCTCTTTCCCATTCCAACAGAACAGGACACTGTAAACACTGACGGATATGAAATGCAACAAGAGATCTTATTTTGAGACACCCAGACATCACAGTCATAGTTCTGAGGCAGCAACAGTTAATGAAGCTCATCCGGCTTTTTCTAAAAAGCAGGACAAGGGCAAAGGCTGAGTCATGTATTAAGTTTTCCTTAACTAAAAGAATGAAAACTTTGTACCATACCTCCCTTTTAATTAAACACACTTTCTGGACAGTCAGCTGGGCATCAACACCTACTTGGGTATTGTTCAAAAATTTGTGAGCTAGACAATTTCTTAAACTTACTCATAGTCCTGCTACTTAGGAAGTGTCATCTGTGCACACAGTATTTTCTCAACATTAGACTGATCCAACCAAACTAGGAGGCCCATAATCCTTAGGGCAAAAAATTACAACTATTTTGTGCAAGTTTAGCTGCTTCACACTGATTTCAGCAACAATGCGATATTTTACAAAGAATGGTGTTAGAGAAGGGCAAAATCTTTTGAGGTAATAGGAACATAAGAAAATACCTATGACATAAAGATGATTTATAGATATACTACAATTTCGGCCTTAATATCAATATCCCAAGTATTATAAAATAGAAGTTGGGATAACAAGTAATTACACTGCCAAGTATTTGCTTGTGGCATCCAGGCAGCTGAGTAAACATCTTTTCCTAAATGAGGCTGTGAGCTTAGATACATTATGTACTAAAGAATGAATAACCATTAGGAAACAACAGAAACATACAGATTGACTCTGTCATTTCCATAATTTGGACGGCCTATTTGCTCTTTTCTCTCTCCTTAGAAAAAATAATCATCATAATTCATGACTAGATGACAGAAGAGAATTTGGTGACAGAAGCAGACCTTAACTGAATAAGAAAACTAAAACTAGAAGTTCCTGCTCAGGTCAATGCTTAAGGTCATCCAAATTTAATTTCCACAGCTTTGCCATTGCTTTTTGCTTTAAAGTTCCTGAAGTATCTGCCCTTGCATTCATTAATTCTTACAACTGTTCAAGGTGGCAATACCAAGCAGCACAGCATATCCTGCAGACCTGAACATTACCTCAAGTTTTGCTGTCTTATCCTAGCAATTAGTTAGAAAATTTGAAATATGTTGCTGAAGTACAGAGGCAACAGAACATGCAGATCTGGTATAAAGCTTTCTGTGACTCACCATATAACACAGGTGTTTTTCCAGTGTTTGCTACATCAGTTGCCCCCAAAACCTGCCCCAGCTTACCAGCAGCTAGCGAGAAGGTATCCACAAATAAGTAAACACAGCAGTATGCTCAAATAGGAATAGTTTCCTTGGGGAAAAAGGGAGGGAGGGATGGGTATGGCACGACAACATTTCCCTGTGCCTGTGGAAGTTATAAAATTATGAAACTAAATGAAAGGAGATTTAAGGAAGGATTCTGTGGGAACCTAGAAGACAAAAAACCCTCAGGACTTAAGATGAAGTTGTCAGTCAGGATTTTCTAATCTACAGTTGTACAGAGAATAATCCTGTTTACAAGTTCATCTTGTCTCTCTAATAGCCTCTCCTTTGGTCTTCCTGACTTTTGCCCTTAAAAAGCTTACATACAATGCTAGAGCCAGTACCATTCCACCAACTGGTCACACTGACCATGCTACCTTCCCCAAGCAGCTGAGAACTCCTGATTATCACAAACCCCAACACCACGTCTTGAAACTGTCAAAGCCTTTCACAAATCATTTCAATAAATACACACCACTCATGTCCTATTGGCTTATTCTCCAAACAAGTATTCCTCAGTATTACTCAGCATTAGCCTGCCCTAGTTGTTGAGGGAAGAGCTCTCTGTAAGGATTCCCACAGCCATTTCACTACCCATCTTCAAATCTGTCATCAGACTATTATCTTGCAAGTGACAACAGCAAAACAGTTTTGAAAACAGAATATGTTACACTGATATTACACCTGTTATAGGTATACATGTCACATCTCATTTATTTCTTCATATTATACCTAACCTTATTTGCCTTCTTAAATGATACTTAAGCCTACATGATGAGAGCAGAAAATTTTATTTTATTCTGTATTTATGCTGTGCTGATCAAAAAGGCTTTTATCCTAGTAAAAAACTAGGAGGTAACATAATATAAATTCACAACTACCCAGAAGTATTTAACACCATGATAGGGTCTTAACTACACTTACACTCAGAAAGTTGCTCTGTGCAGTAAAGATCAAGTGTGAAATATTGACCACACAAGAAATTATGGGGGAACAGAGTTGTGGGAGAAAACATTTATATACCAATTGATTTAGTTGACAGTACTGTAAGTTACCTCGCACACTCATGTAAATATTCATAGATATTTCACCCAAAGGCAACTATCTCAAATTTTAACGAAAATTATCCCATTTTATAGAAGTGGTTCATGAAGGATTTAACTTTTACACCAAATGTTCCTAAGAAGCTTCTGCACCCACTAGAGGGAGCAACCCAGGCACTCAGAGCTAATAACACTTCAGATTCTAAAATACTTCATAAATCAATCCAACAATTTTAAAACTTCATCTTACATTTCAAATGCATATGATAAATCAGTTTCAGTCACCTTGAAAACTGATTCTACTAATAGAAAAAGGAAGAGAAAAGCAATCAGGAAGTATTTATCTGAAATTCATTACACAATTTAAGTACACTAATAATCTCTATTTTACAGAACTAAGAGTTGTCTGATACTTACTCATTCAGCACAACATGCTTTTCAAGGCATTTAATCAATAGTTTGCTGTCTCCACGATGAAAGTGAAGAGCTGGAAGCTTCACATCATCCTTCAGACAGAACACCAAATAAGACCATCCCATGCCTTCTTTGTTTTGTTTGATTGATTTCAGATCTGTCAAACTGAACAGGAACGACCACTTGCTTTCTCCGTTTGCATGAATCGTAGTATCTTAAAAACAGAATTACCACATGATTTCACTTCGACTTTCAGTGTTAGCAATTATAAATGCATTGTATCTGTCACCGCTCCTAAAAAAAAAATTCAAAACATAAACACCAGCATTGGTTCTAATAATAAAATGTGCACTGTAACTGCTATTTCTGGATTTCTCTTTGAGCCTCCTTGTCTTCTACTGACTTGTAAAACAATAAACAAGTCCGTCAGACTGCTCCCTCTAAAGATGTACATGCAGTTTATAGGAAAAGGTTTTTCACCCAAAAGGTGGTTGGGCGCTGGAACAGGCTGCCCGGGGAAGTGGTCATGGCATTAAGCTTAACAAGAGTTCAAAACCATTTGGACAACACTCTCAGGCACATGGTGTGATTCTTGGGGTTGTCCTATGCAGGGCTGGGAGTTCGACTTTGGTAATCCCTGTGGGTCACTTGCAACTCAGGATATTCTCTGATCCTGTAACAGAAGCAATCTAGCAGTTAAATGTACAGCAGCTGTATCAAGCAGCAGCAAGCTAAACCTAACCTGCATCTCCACTGGGTAGTGCTACTTACTCAAACTAAACGTGATATGCACTACAATCCTGCAACCTATATATTGCCTACAGCCACGTGTTGTGTAAGGCTGCTACCAAAACAAGGGCAAAGGAATTGGAAATCCCCCCTCACCCTCCCTCCAGTACTGTGCAAGCTTGTATACATTCTGTGCAAGACTGTATATATTCAAGAAGAAGGGACTAAAGTTTACCAGAGGACACAAAATTGCCAGCATGTCTAGAAGGAATCTGGGACACCCCCAGGCCTGCTCCCATCAAATTACAGCAATTGAAAATAAGCAAGTGGCAAAGAGCATAATCCGAGTCAGTAGTGCTCAGTGACACTCGCTGTGGATCCAGAAATGCTGTGATGACTGGAGATGAAAAATTAATACAAACTAGTGATGTGATAAACTATCTTTACCCAACAGAGATGCTGTGTCTGTGTATGAGTTTAGAAATCAAAGATTGTGCTTTACCCAAAAACATTCATAATCTGACATCCAAACCCTGCACTCATACATAACAGAGATGACATTTAAGACCATTATAAAGATGGTAAAGCAAGCACAATAGTCCCCAGTTACAGGCAGTGAAATAATACATAGAAAACAAGTATTATAAAAAAAACCACTATGGGAGAATCAAAGAAAAAAGATTACTTGAGAATTACTGTTCTTTCTCCACAACTCGTTTTTCAACATCACTACTGAGACTCTATAATAAAAATGGTGTAGCTATAGAATTATTTTTCACAAGTAAAAAAGACCATATGAAAGACCCATGTACCTCATTACTGTACATTTCATCTCCCCCTGCTGCTGCAGTATGGAAAGGCATTTGAGCAGTAATTAACCACTTAATTTTCCATTTTCATTTCTAACATGACAACTACTTCAAATTCCATTTGTTTCAAAGAATGCAAGCCCAATGCAAATAAAACTGCTACTACATCTAATGATGAAGCAAGAAGTTAGATTTAATGTTCATTTTCAATACAATTTAAAGAAAAAAACAGAGGCAGATGACAGTTTTTCCATTTGTGAATTTTTTTCCACAGCCAGAGATTCACCTCTTACAACAAGTGAATCCCAGCCTTTCAAGTCCTAATAAAACTCATTTTACTGTACCTAAAAAGCAATTCTTCAGTTGCAAGTTACCATCATGGAAGAAAACCGAAACACTCTACAAACAAAAAGCCCTCTGTACTTATTTTTTAAGTACCTCCATTTGAATGAGGTTTCTTCTTAAAAGAGACTGTGGTGACCATGTCCCATTCTGCTTCATAACTAGTTGGACGGTCTGCTCCTCGGGAACATTTTTCCTTAGGAGTTTGAGTCCACTCCACAACAGAACTAGAATCCTGAGAAAAACAATAAAAGCAACTATCAAAAAACACAAGGCATGAAAATTGACGTAGTTTCTCAGATCCAACAGGAAGAATCAGCATCTTTATTTCATAGATTGAAAGAAAATGTATTGAAATCCTCAAAAACATGATACAGTTCAACACAGGAAATTTGGACTTACAACTAAGACTATGTGGATTTACTTAATAAATTCCAACATACTAAAATATCCTTGCCTCTCTTGAAGACTCTATGAACATAAACTTTTCATTTTAAGTGTAAAACTTCCATCTTTTTTATTTAGTCACATCCGCTTCATACTGCTTAAATACCACATATCACGGCATCTTGGAACCCCCACAGACTTCTATTTTTATTTTTCATTGGAACAGAACCTCTCACTTTTGTGTCTAACTATGAAGAATGAATCATCAAACTACAACACAGTAGATGCAGAGGGACTGGTGACTGTGATATACTTACACTCAATTTGGTCTTTACTATTCATAGCTAGTCCCCTACTATTTTATTTGGGAACCAAGTTAAAACTAAATACAGTCAACCTACACATGCATCCTAATAACCTGAACACGGCTGCAGCCTGCAAACAAGATTCCTACATGTAGCTATTAATACCAATGATAAATAAGTTTTGCTTCCAGCTATAAGATCACCCACACATTAGTTAACACAAAATAAAATCTCTGGAGAAACAGAATGAAGAACACTGATAACTAACAAACCTTTCCAGCACAGAGGATATTAGAAGTATCCAAAGTCTCATCCAGTGGTCTCCAGTCTACTACTACTTCATTTTCCTACAATACAAACAATCACAAAAAATTCAACACTACACAACAAAATACATATTGCCATATAGAGTCATGGTGTGATTATGGTACAACTTACATATACATAAAAATTATGTGGACAATGTCAAACACAATGTGATAATTGTTCATTTACAAAATCCTATACTTAAAAAGGTATTTAAGATTTGCCAAACTTATTATATGCTTTGCTGAAAAATACACAAGGTCTGTAACTGTACTATGCAAATACCTTTTCTATGACACGCAGTATTCCTGCAATTAAGCTGTCCTGGTCATCATTTTTTCCACAGGAGGAGTGAATGAAAACTCCTTCTTGCTCATATACAACCTATAACAAAATGAATAATGAAATTAGAAAAACCAAGGTTTTAATATCATTAAAATTGTTTCTCTCCCTATGGTACTCATTATCATTTTGACTCGCCTACAGAAGTTGAAATCAACACCTCTATCTTGTTTGGGGTTTTGTTACAAAGAGACCAAGATCTGAGTCTTTCACTTACTTAAAACAAGAAACAACAAAAAATGGAACTTGTCAAACTTACCCTCTAAGCAACATACTGACTAATACTACTTTGTCAGAATACCACAAGAAAATGCTTTTAATACCTAGTACTTTTTAACAGGCACAGGTTCAATGGAAGTACCATACAGCTTTTAGAACATTAAATGGTTTTCTCATATAGCCTGCCTTTCTGCCATCTGTCACTAAGCATGGAATTATAAAATTTAATTGTAATTTAATTAATAAATTATAAAATTGAACTATAATTTCAATTGAATTGAAATTATAAAATTAATTCAAATTTAAAATGGACCAAATCATGTAAAAATATGAACTCCAGAGAAACAAACAATTGCACCCTGACATTAAATGCTTAATCCTACATTCAGGGCCAGTGGCAAAGATTCCATCTGAAGGGTAGAGTACAAACAGTTGGATAAGAAAGGCTTGTAGGAGTGTACATGGCCCACATAACTTTTGCATTTAAGCATTTGCAAAACTCTTCACAGTATTCTGATCATGCTCTTAAAAAAAAAAAATCAGAGAACTCTTGACTTTCAAAATTCAGCAGGCTTTTCAAAGCTACATACACATACTCTTAAAAGCTCTATAAATACTGTAAATGGGTTCTATTTCACAAACTCTAAATGAAAAGTCCCTTAGATTTTGTGGAAGTGAAATAAATCAAATAGTAACAGTAATTGTTTCAGAACCATTTTCATTTTCACGCCAAGCTGTGATCACTGCCTTAAGAAGCACATATTTTTAAAGGCAAAACCTAGCAATTCTTAACTAATCCGAAACAGATATTGTATTTCTTCAGTTCTAAAATACCACTATCTCTTTTTCTCATTTCTCAGCTTTTTAAAATCATTACATTTGCAGTCAGTCCAGTAAACGAAAAGGTTAGGTGTGTAAGCTTAACTAGCCAGATGAGAAAACATGGCTTAAAAAGAGCAATAAAAATCACTTAACTCATCCTTTCTGTTTTATTTTTACGTCAATTTCTCTTCCTTTTACACAAGCAAGAAATTTCAGAAGTGTCTTGTTTAAACACAGAAATATCACTTAGAAGAAATCTCTAAAGGTCACTTACTACATCTCCCTCTTGAAGAATTATTATCGTCATTACCTTTCAAATATTGGAAGTCTTCTTTCCTGTTCTCTATTACGGCTGTTTTCTCTTTTTTATCCAAAAAGATCCTCCCTCTATTTCTACCAACTATCTGTTTTCAAATTCAGTCTCTGTTCAAACAAGGCAACCTTGAAATTTATTTAAATTTTACCTTCTAGCTATTTGGGCCTGATCTATCACGAAAACTAGTCAGAAATATGAACCAGTTATCAACCCCTGGGACAACTGCCCCAGAAAAAAAAAAAATCTATTTGTATCAGAGTCATACTGGTAAAAATGCACTTCTACCAATAATGTAAGTATCACAAAGTATACCTTCTCAGTCCAGAAGGTATGCAATCTAATAATTGTTTTTATTATTTTCTGTCTATTAATCTCTCAGAAGGATAAATGCTTCCTTTCATGGGAAAAGAAAATGTGTTCCCAATGCCACAGTTGTCATGCGACTGAAAAATCCTACACTGCTCTTCATAACAGCTTTGGCTCCCTGCACCATGCTCCACCAAAACAGGTGATCAAACCTAAGAACATGCCCAGAACTTCAGAGGTGTTCATGAAACAGAGTACTTGTCACATAGCACCTTATTCCCCTCATGCTGTTACTCAAGAGAAAATCTCCACGTTTGAAAGACCAGAAGGCCAAGCTGCTGGGATTTTTCTTTTCCAATAACTAGTGCAATCTATTTATTTTTCCAACTGTTAACTGGTATCTAGAAGACACAATAATGTAATTAATTTGAAGAGATAACACTGATCATACAAAAGAATATGTAGATTTTTTCACAGTTAATCCCACCGTAAAACATTTTGGATGTTACCATCTCAAATTCTTCAAAATACTGTGCCACTCTGTTCAGCAGAACTTTGTAAGGTAACTCCATAACTGCATTTGAACAAACGGAGATTGAAAATGCAATTTTATAGTGGTAGCACCTGAAAATTAGCTACACTGGGTGGCTATATTTCACACAGCATTCTTAGCAAGCTGAAAATTCAATAATGCTATTAAGTATTCTTATAGCACCTTACACTGTAGCTTGTTACAGATTTTTGGTTTTGGTTACTGCAACACTAGCAAGCTATACAAAGTCAATTCAAAGATGAAAAGTAACATTAAATTACTTGAACAAATACTTAGTACTAAGGAAAGTATCAAACTGAAAGACAATATACCAATAGACATCAGTAGACAACTACTGGTACACTGTGTAGCTCAATCTCACACACCATGTGGCCTACAAAGCTTTTTGCCCAGTGCCTCTGCAGCCCAACACTCAGGGAAATGCCTGGTCAGTCAGCACGCCTGAACCTCTTAAGCAGTCAAGGAACATGTCTCAAAACTAAGCAACAGCATTATATACTGCCTCTTGCCTAAGCAGCAGGTTACTGCAGAACAGACAAAATGCAGCAAATGTAGGAGGATGACCAGAAGCATCATTAAAATACCAAGGACTTGTGTAAGATCCACATGCAAAATCTGTATAGTGATATCCTGGTACATATGGAGACAATAGAAGGAACTAGGCAGCAGCAGGGCAAGATAATGAAACTGGTGCATCTTTATTAGCAGTTGAAGTAATTATTATCCCTCCAAACCCAACCCAAATCTGCCTCTGTATTACCTGTCAACACCTCTGGCACAGGAAATCAACCCAATCTCCTTTAAATCTTGGTAACATTTTGCCTGTAGTGAACTAGCAAAACCTCATTACCCACTGTGTGAAAGAATTCAAGAGTTTTAAAGAATGTCATCTGTTCAATTAGTCCATAATGCTTTTTGTATTTCAAGACAGGAAAACACAGTACTGGCTCACCTTGAGTTTGTACTATTCATTATTTTACATATTCATCATGGGCTCTTTTACAAAGGTGAGGAGTAGTAGGTAGAGTCAAGCTCAATCTTTTGTTTTCTTTTCCTATGATTAGAGCCATCACTCTTCCCCTAAGTCTATACAAAATCAATAAGCCCATCATGAAAAAAAGACAACTTAATATAAGTGCACATCACAGCTGACTAGGTAAGTTGACATGTCACTAGGATTTTAATAAAAACCCAAAAGTATCCCTCAGCCCAGTATTACAGCCCTTCCACCCATCCAGCTAATACGAATTCTGTGCTCTACACAGTCTATCCACTGGTCCCTGAAACAAAACCTCAGAGAAAAAAAGCCACGTGTGTTGCTCAGATACTTGAAGCCAAAACAGCTGTCCAGCAATGACAAGGCCTCACTATAGATTTAAACAGTGATTTTTCTGTTTTCTTCTATACCTGTTTGCAAACATCTACTGAACACTCCACAAGGATGCATATTTCACAGGTTTAGATGTTATTACCTACCTGAAAGCCAGACTCTGCTGGTTCCACAACAAAAACACAAACGAAAAAAGAAGAGTATTTATCAAAAGCACACACCAATGCAACGAAAGCAAATGAAGATGAAGTGTGACAGGAGCTGAACAACTTTGAAAATTACTTGATTTCAAATAAATTTTAATTATATCTTGTGGCTGTACATTGGAATTACTGAAAAATTTTCAGACATTTTACTAGCTTAAAGCTAGTTCTGTGCAGAACAGATTTATCCATCCATGGTATTCTTAAGTTCCTAGAATACTTCAAATCGTAAGTATTACTTAAGGCAACTAAAGGCTGTAAAAGCATTCAGCTGGCAACGTTTTTCTCTAAGAAAATGATGGAGACAATAGGAAAAAAGTTTGTATGATTTCAGTATTACTTTTTAATAATCCTAAAGTTTCAAGTTTGAAATAAGATGTACCCGAAAAGCTTACGTTCATAAGTCTTTCCTGCTTGTCAAGAAGTCCATGCTGGCAGCCTGCATGCACAATTCACACCATATTTATTTTTCCAGTTCCATTGAACAAAAACTAGACCCACTGCCTGTCTGTTCCAGAATCCCACCAAAAGCTAAAAATCGATGCAAGTTTCCAAGTGCTGCTCAGCCACCTTGACCTGTTTCTTTTTTTCCATGGGTGCTACAGAGGTCAAAGGCAAATTCACAATTCAATCTGATCAGTCATTGAAAGCACTGTACCACACAGAGTCAACACCTACTCTAACTCATATACTGACTGAGGGTCTGTAAAAAAAGGGAACCACAGCAGAAAATTCAGGAAAGCTGCACAAAGCAATAGCTGTCTACCCACCTACTATAAAAAAACAGACAGAAGCAGCAGGATGTAGGCTCAGTTTACAAGTCATGGCATACGCTAGTTAAGGTTCTGGAAAACTGTTCAAGTATTTATAGTCTGTGTCCAGCAAAAAACAGCTTTCTGAAGTCCCACCGTTGCCTCAGTAACATTTTCTGAGAAATAAATTTATCATTCTTAATACCAAAAGCACACAGCACGGACAATGCATATCTCAGTATTTCTACTGCACTGCTTACAGTGAGCAGCCAACAGGCAATGTTTGTAGCTTTTTATTGCCAAAGACATACACAAGCAGAAGGCCTTTGGCATGCCACACCAACAATTACAATATAAGCCAGAACACAAGCAAAGCCTTGTGATTTAATGCTTGCCATTTGATAGCAATTTACAGCCCTGTGCTACCAGCTAGTGAAAGATGACAACATTGCACCCTAAGACAATGAAGTACAGACAACAAATAAAAGGAGAGCTAAGATCTGGGGCTATCACAGAACAGGATGGTCCTGCCATCCTCACCCATGTATTTTTCACCCTGCCTGTACTGAGCACCTCAGTATTTAGCTGTCACCATGTGCACTGATTATTCCTATCTTTTAACTCCTGTTCCTACGTCTGTCACATAGCAATAACCTGTCAAACAGAGGACACTTGAGAGAAAGGAGAAGCACTGCAACTCTCCCAGCTAGTCTGTCCCATGTTTCAGACACTTCATACTCTCACCCTGTGTTCTTGGAGAGTGTGTTCAATACCGATATACTGATATTAACAACTTTTCAATAGTGGTTACTTCATTTTTGCCTCATATTAGAGAATCAAGTAAATTCAACAGCTGAAGCAGTAAGCAGTCTGTTCATAAGTCCCCTTTAGGTACTGGAAGGTGCTCTAAGGTGTCCCTGGAGTCTCCTCTTCTCCAGACAGAAAAACTCCAACTCTCTCAGCCTTCCTTCATAGCAGAGGTGCTCCAGCTCTCTGACCATCTTCAAAGCCCTCTTTGCTCCATTAGGTCTATGTCCCACTTACGGTGGGGACTCCAGAGCTGGACACAGTACTCCATGTGGTGTCTTGTTAAGGCACAGAAGAAGGGAAAAATCATGTCCCTTGATCTGCTGACCACGCTGCTTTTGATGTGGCCCAAGATACATCTGGCTTTTTGGGCTGGAGGTGGACATTTGAGTCATATTGAGCTTTTCACTCACACATACCCTCAAGCTTTTCTCCCCTGAACTTATCTCAATTCATTCTCCACCTAGCCTGTACCTGCACTTGGGATTGCCCCAAGGACCTTGCATTTGGCCTTGCTGAACCTTGTATGCCTTTTATTTGCTGAGCCTATGCCTCAACTTTTTTCCCAAGACAGGAAAATTTCACACCCTGCTAGTCTAAACATCTTAAAACCACTAAATTTCTAAGTAGGGGTGAGGTGAAGGGGGCAGAATCCCACAAATAGTATTCATGTCATGGCAATTATGAGAAAGCTCTCAACGCCAGAAACTACATATGATAAGAAAAGTTTCCTACTTGACAATAGAATATTTTTTACATCCCTCATGCTCTGAAAATTTCTTGAACCACAAAGTACTTCTGCTACTTATGCAACACTAGTGGGATATCAGTGAAAACACAAGTCTATTCAGGGTACTAAGAGCAAAAGCTTGAGGTAGTAACCCACTGTTCCTATTGTGAGTACTTTTGCAAAGCGAAATCCTTAACAAATAGAAAATAGAAAGAAGATACAGAAATTTCAGAATTATCACTGAACTGCTTTACATTCAAGCATAATGAAACCTTAAGTAAATTCAAGAGAGATAGTCTTCTGTTCACAAAGACAACCTATGAGGTATAATATAATCAAAAAGAATTATGAATGTGTTCACAGTAAATCATAAAGGCTGAAAAAGTTCTAACAAATATTTTAAATCAAGTGCTTAATAAAATGGCACTACAATGCACTGTACAGGAGCCTCTGTGCACTCAAGTTTAACTGGCAGAAGGTGGAGCAAGACACTGTCTATCCCACTGAATAGATATACACCTAAAATAATTCACTGTATCTGTGCCAACAAACTACCTGAAGGATGCAAAGCTAATTTTAACATACCATATTTAAAATCTCTTGTCTAGTTCCTAGCGACAAGGAAAAAAAGCCAACTTCCACTGCAAACACAAACCCTCCCCCAAAACAATACAACACTAATACCACTACTATTTAGTAATAGCTACAGTGCTTCTTGAGCACTTCTAGTTGCTGAACTGGCCAGACATCTGAGCTTAGAGGTAAAGCTCAGATGTTTGGCCAGTTAACACTCTGAAACTTTAACTCCAAGAGCAAGAGCACAGGCAAGTGAAAAATAACTTCTCTGACAGCCCATGTGTCAATTGGTAATTTGAGAAAGATCTAACAGCCCATGTGCTGAAGATACTCTGAACTCCAAGAACATTAAAAAAAAAAATCATTACTGTCTTTAGACCAGCTGCAATAATCATCTATATACTGACAGACTAAAACTGAAGTTTGTACTTCTCCCCATACACAACTTTTTAGCACATTTTCTAACATGGTTTTCTGTTATAACGGTAAGTCCAGAGCCAGGTCTCTGAAATACAGTAACCAAATTGCTATTTGCTAAGCAACAAAAAGAGACGAAAAATACTTGTTTTCATAAAGTATAATATATGTATAATATATAATTATATCTGTTTGCATAAAGTCAAAAGCTCAGAAAACATAAGACCTTATTACCAAGTTACATAGAGGAAAACTGGCAACTCTAAAAAAGGGCAAAAAACTGAAGCTCACATTGTTCTAGGGAAGGTGGTCATTAATAATGAATGAGTCACGACTCCAGAATTCAACTGCAATAACTTTTCCTGAACTGAGTTAACCATCCAGACAGAGAAAAACACCAATAAGCACCTCTTGACATACAAAAAAGCAAGAAACAAAAACAGGACAAAAGTCCAAGTAAAGTAGTACATGAGGTCACCAAATTTATAATTCATTTCCCATTAATGTATGGAGCAGAAACCAGAGATTACATGAAATAGCTGAATTCTGAATCCACTGATATTAATGATGTCTGGGAAATTAAAAAAAAACCCAACCAACCAACCAAAAAAAACCCAAAAAAACCCCCCAAAAAACCCAAAAAAACCAACCAAAAAAAAACCCCTGCAATAGAGAAGATAAAGACAAATGGTAAAAATGTAACAGAAACCACAACCTTATATGGTTTGCTAAAACAAGATTTTGTGAGAGCTGAAACAATACAGGTTGTTCCAGCTGCTTAATATACTGCCACATGCATTCCATGGAAACCACTCTGCGTAATATTTTGCAGAAAAGAGCACGTACATTAAAATGCATTACTTTCATTTGATAAGATCTGCCACATGAGACTAAAGCACCCCAGAAACTAATGCCTACTACTCTTCCAGAAAGCTACTACCTGAAACACCTCATTACAACACTGCACAGCCAGAAGGAACACTGTCATTAACTTAGGACATCCACAGCTGGTAAAGACACTGAAGTGCAAAACGCCTGAAGTAAGAACGCTGTGTTTGTACCAACCTACACTGCATTTATTCCACCTGGAGCGAAGTTTCATTAGCGTATGAGCCCTTCCAAAACCCTGCTGCCACTCAAAGGAACAATTTGTGGTCCAATGTTCTCCCAAAAGAAAACTAACCCAGACAAAACCATACAGTTGTACATATTATTTTAGCTTGCTAGATCCAATCACTGACAGATCAAATGAGTACAGTATCTAAGAAAGCAACAGTGCAACACACAGGTGGGGAAATATAGAGAAGGATGGAACTGCTCCTGGGAGCAGTGAAACTTCAAACCGGCCCAGTCACTTCATGAAGTTTGAGAGAACATAACTGTCATTTTTTCTCTATATTAAGACAGACATGGCAAAGAATGTTACTGAATTAGAAGCTGCATTAACAAGTTGCATTAGTATTGTGGATATGGCATAACTGAAACAGTTTTGCAACGTCTTAGAAATTTAATCTCAGGCAAACAGGCTTCTTTGAAAGGAACAATGAATACATAGCAAATTTACAAACAACTAATCCACAATCGTTTGAGTATCTCATATAATCCATCATAATACAGATACTTTCATGAGAAACATCCTGAAGAAGATCCTGATAAAAACCTAAGTGGAAAAGAAAAAACAACCTGAAAAATTAAAACATTAAATATTAAAACATTTATCTAAAAAACTGAAGTATTTCCCTTCATCCAATAAACTTCTAGATTGATATTAAAATGGATAAAACCAGAAGAGGAACTTCTCTGTATACATAAAAACTGGATGTGCATAGTTTGGAATAGCTGGGAGGACAATATGGCTATCTTTATATTTACACACCTAAGCTCAGTAAAGAACATAAAAATAAAATTGTAAAAACTCGAGTTGCACAAATTGCCTGCTCCAACAACTCTGTTTGATACGGATATGGTAAGGTGGCACAAAGCAAGATCTCTATGGAATTTTCGTGCTATAGCTAAGTGCACTCCTCAGCACCTTCGGAGAAGCACAGACGTGACTAATGACGTGTGCTCTCTTATGCCGAGATCAGCATGAGCTGAAAAAATCATCCTCTGCCTTACGCTGGAAAAGTGAAACCGCAGACTATCACACATTCACTGTGGCTATTACATACAGTCGGACACGACACTGAGATTTTAAATCCTAAATAAAGGATCCACGCGCTCGAGAACACCGCATCGCAAAGCAACGCTTTCAGAAGACAGTCACGTAATAATAAAATTATTTCTACACTAATACAATACGGACACAACTCATATCTGTTGGCGGGGGCGGAGGAAAGCAGTGGGTGTTGCCTGTACCTCCGCCTCCTGCGATCTCAGTCCCTGTCAAGCAATAGTGTTTCGTTCCGGAACACTCGGCAAGGATCCGCGGCACACAAACATTTTTAAATTAACAAATTATCGGAGTGACAAGGCTTTGTAGCCACGCCGGGGACAGGTTTCCGCACACTGCCAGCGCGCAGGCCGGGGAAAAGGCCACTACCGTCCACGAGTACCTCTCGGACACGCGGCCACGTAGACGGGACAAGCCCTGCTCCTCCACGTCAGGCTGAGCGCCAGCGCGGCCGCGGGGCTGCCCGCCCGCGGCCGAGAGCGGCCTCCTGCTCCCCGGGGCCACGGCCGAGCTGCCGCGGCGGGAAAGGCCCGAGTCCCGCCC
>VZRL01001283.1:522561-547401 GCA_013397895.1 Origma solitaria | reverse complement strand
ACGGCGGCAAGGAGGGAACAGGGGATTGTTCTTTTTTTTTTTTTTTCCCCCTCTCACCCTGAAAGTTTTTTCCTGAGCTCCCTGAGACTGCAGGTGTAATTTGAGCGATGTTACATAGTTGATACAAAACACATATCAAACTGACTGGAGTTATTTTCTTCTCGCTGTTGTCCAGTTATAGAATCATAGAATAGTTTGGGGTGGAAGGAAGGGACCTTAAAGATCATGTAGTTCCAACCCCCCCCCCATGGGCCGGGAACACCTTCCCCTGGACCCGGTTGCTCAAAACCCCATCCAACCTGACCTTGAGCATTGCCAGGGATGCACATCCAGAATTTGTCTTAGCAACCTGTTCCAATGCTGCACCACCCACACAGGAAAGAATTTCTTCCTAATATCTATTTTAAACCTACCTTGCGCCTGTTGGAAGCCATTCCCCCTTGTCCTGTCATCCCATGCCCTTGTAAAAAGTCCCTCCCCAGCTCTCCTGCAGGCCCCCTTTAGGTACTGGCAGGTGCTGTGAGATCTCAGTGTTAGTATCATGGTACCCACAGGCACTACTAAGCTGCCCCAATATCTTATACCAGATCTTTAATGTTACTGAAAAATACACCACTTTCAAGTTGATGGTTTTCAACACATAATGCATTCAACACATCATGGGACAAAGGCAATTCTTAATTACAATCTCATCCATGTTAGCAAATACTCAGCTTTCATATGTGTACAGATTTATAAAGTCTCAAAGAATTCTCCTCCACATGTCAACGGAATTTGATTGGTCTGCTTTTTCTGGAAAAGTATATAATGCGGGGTATTACTTTTAAAAAATTGGCTTTCACTTAAAGTCTGCAACATTTGATGCTGCTGAGAGCCGTAAGTAAAGGCAGTTTTTAAGACAGTGGTTATATTCCAACTACAGCATAAAATATTTTGAGCAAATAGTATATTCCCAAATAATGTTTATTTGAGACAGAAAAATGAGATGCTTGCAGGGAAGTGATTTGCTACTCTGAAGGAGCAAAGGGAATTTGTTGGGGTTTGGGATGGGTTTTGTTTGGGGCTAGGGGTTTTTATTTCTGTCATAAAGTGGCATAATTATAATTCCCTTCTGACTTCTCAAATTAAAAACCCATTTGGTTAGATTAACACCTATATTATGTTAACACTGTACTTACCATGGAAAACCAGATTTGCAATTCTCAAGACAAATACTGATCTGCTTCAAAGTTGAGAAAATCTATTGTGACTCTGTATATAAACACACATAAAGATGAGAAAATTAAATAAAAACACAGAACACAAGTTCTTGTAGTCATATCTGGGTCTGGAAAGCTGTATCAGTGTAGCAAAAATGGACATCACAGCTTTGCTGGTCATTTTCTTTGAATTTAGTAAGAGCACAACTGAGTGTTATGGTGAATACAAGGGAGAAGGCTGCACATTAAAAATGCATCACCATAAATTAATTGCTTTGAGGGGTGCAATTGTTTTAGCCATCTTCCACATCGACACAGGTTTCATCTCACTTGGTCTCCCATGTTTTCATTTTCATCCTTTCCTTTTCTTATGCTTTTCCTTTGTTTCTTTCTCCTTGCAATATAATAATACATTAGTTACACACCCATCTGTGGTCCTATTCCCCTCTGCACTTCCTTTTCATCTCTGACCTCCCCAAAATCTGTGATGAACACTGGGGACTTCCTTTGATTAGCTCCATTGCATCTCCTCATTCTGCCACTTCAATGAAACTGCTTGATCAAGGTTTTTATCCTAAGAGAAGCTCAAAATTGAGATTCACATCTAAGCTTTGTTAGCCAAATCACAATCTACAATGGACTCCTTGAAGTCTGTTCTCTTTCCTAGCATGATTGCCATCTTCTAGTTCTCCTGTCTCTTGGACCTGATCATTAGCAGATCAAAGCCTCTGTTTCTTTGTAGGGAATTGTGTCAATAAATACATATTTATCTAATGACTCATTGCCATATTTCTACTACAGCCACTAATTCTGATCCAAATTAAAATCCCTTTTTATCATCTGCAGGCAGCTAACAGACAAGATTGTTTTGCTTTCCTCCAGATTTTCCTGGCACTCATCTCTCTCTCTTCAATATCAATATCTATCTGTTTCCAAGGCCCACAGCTTGGTTGATGCCTTAGAGATCTCTCTGGACTCTGTCTTTCATGTTTAACCTAGCTCCCTTGCAGACTTTTTCTAGTACAACAGCATCAAATCATAACTTTCCCCATTTATCCACACAGCTAAGTAATTTTTCTGGTAATGTTCCGTTTGCTGACAGTGACTGATACTATTTTGATATGTCCATAGTTCTGTGGAATGGTTTTGTCATTCATCCCACCCATATTACATTAACCCTCTCATCTAACTCCTCCTGTCTATCTACTCACTCTCACACTTCTAGAGGGCCCAAGATAAAATGCTATTACTCATTTTGAGGACAATTACCGCCCACTCTCCCTCCTGGCCAAAGGTCCTGCTTCCATCAAGTCAGCTCAGTGCTAGACTTTGCCTGTTACTCATAAAGTTTTCACACAAGTTGCTTGGAAGGCTTTTTCCTCAAGCTGATCTTTGTGGAGTTGTCAACTAAGTAAAGAATTAAAAGAGAAATCCATTTGTATTACTGTTAGACATCAGTTAATTCTTACATTTCTGAAGTTAATAAATTTTGCTGGAACACATCACTGGAATATACAGTCCCAAAAGACGTGTGGAAAGTCTTCAACTTGTCATCAATTTGAAGCATTAAAATTTAATAAATTTGTTTATCTGGCGTTAGGAGCACCCCAGTCCTTGGGAATCATTCATTACTCCCAAATACAGATATCAGTCCCAGTGAATTGCACCCCTAAGTTTCAAATTAATCCTCATTAAGTGACAGTTCTCACACAACAACCAGGCTTGCTCTTTTTGTTCCCCAGGTGTGTCTTTCATAGTGCCTTAAAGTCAAGCTTGAAACTTCTCAGGCTCAGTTTCAATACTTTCCTTTGAGGGACATGTCCTCAGTGCAGCTCCCTTCTCCTTCCAACAGACACAGAAAAGGAGCCTCTGCTCCATGTTACTTTGGTGAATGAACAACTGGTCCCACAGGACTCTTCTTGGGGCTCTTGTCCTGCTGTGCTGCTCTCAGTGTGCCAGTCGCCACTTACCTTGGTGTCAAGGAGGCAGGTATGTTTCAGAGAACTCTCACCCCCACAGACCAATTTACTCCATGAGATATATATGACTGTCTTCTAGCTAGCTGCCCAATCTTCTAGACATCTATCTTGGGCCTTCTCCCTTGTTCTTTAGCAAATTATCATTATGTATAAAAATGTGTATATTGTTACTCAAGAAGAAGAGCAAAATTACACTTTGCTACCAGGTTGCACTATCAAAGGACTGCTGAAAAGTTGAAGTGGGCAGGAATCTTTAGAGACCATCTAATCCAACCCTCCTTGCCAGAGCAGATCACAAATGATTGCTCAGGGCTTTGAAAAGCTTGAGGTTTGAGTATCAAGAATATACACACCACAACCTCCTCAGTAAAGCTGCTTAATCAGTGCTTGGTTGCTTTCAGAATGCAAATATTTTTCTTATGCTTAAATAGAATTTCTTGTATTTAAGTTTGGGTCAATTTTGTCATGTTCTTTCATTGAATACCACTAAGGAGACCAGCTCTGCCTTCTTTACTCCCTCTCATAATGTATTTTTAGACATTGGAAAGATCCTCTGAGCCTTCTAGAGACTGAATAGTCTCACATCTGTCAGCGTCTCTGTATGACAGATGGTCCAGTCTCCTGTCTTTGATAGCCCTTCACAGGTTTCACTCCAGGATGTCAGTGTCTCCATTGTACCAGGGAACACAGCACTAGATCCAGCATTCCAAAAGTCTCTCACCAGGACTGAGGGAAGTATCATCACCCCTCAGCCTGCTGGCAGTGCTCTTCCTGATGAAGCCCAGAATGGCTTCCTTCTCTGGCTCCTCACTGACTTGTCGTGCACTGTTGTTGACACTCAGATACCTTTGTGCAAAGCTGCCTCCCAGCCTACATTATTGGTGCATTACATTATTTCACTTTACAAACCTGAATGATACACAACAGCAAGTTCCATAGGCTTACATAGTGCTTGCAGGTTCCTCTCCCTTCTCCATAAGCCCCTTAAGAAAACAATGGGACAGTCTGTAGCTCTATGCTGAAGTCCAACCTTTCACACGCTACACAGATGGAAATCTAAGGAGGAGGGTGCCTTTAGCCTGGGGGCTCACTCTTCATTGGATTTTAATTAACCATCTGCTCTAATAAGGAATCTTCTGTCACGTAAAGGTAGTCACAGCACACCAGCCAGCACTGAGTGTGCAGCCAGTGTTCTTGGCTTTCCCGTGGCTTCTGTTGCTGTCACAGCTGCAAGCATAGCTATTACTGCTGTGCCAAAAGCTGCAGCAGCTGCTATTGTTGTTCACACAGCTATTTCAGCAGAGTTCCAAGATACTTTCATGTATTCAGAAGAGTCAGCTGCTCACATGCTCAACCACATGAAAACCTGGCCCACACAAGACAAGTGCAGATTCTGTCATGTCCTTCCATCACAGGCTTAATTTGTACAAACAACCACACAGTAGAGGAACAAAGACAAACAGTGCCAAAAACATCTTTCTCTTTGACCTTTTTTTTCTACTCATAGGAAATGGATATATTCCAAGCCTTGCTTTGACAGATGCAACCCACAATTTTTCTAGGCTACTCAAGTTTGTCACAGATCACAAGCAGATAGTAAATGGGGTACTGGCCTGGACTCCAGGTGCAGCAAGACACTGAGAAGATAACTGCAAACTAGGCTTTTTGAGTTCCTCATATTTTAAGAGATACCAGTCCTCAGCATGACTTGCATTGTAAACAGTAAAAGGAAATATCCCAGGATTTAGCTGTGAAATGCTCTTATTTTCCCCATGCAAGAGGAAAAGATAAAAAAAAAAAAATCCTCCCATCCTATTCCACAATTAGGAGAGCAGGAGGGAGGATCAGGCCTGGCTACATCCATACAAGTCAACAAGAAAGCCCCTGTGCCACCGACCTACAGTCAGCCTTTCCATTTTATCATTAGTTTGCTCTTTAAAATAATTATGGGCCATACCATTTAAGGTTTCTCAGAATAATACCTAGAGACAGGGTTGAGAACAACACAGCCACTCCAAACAGGCAATATGTAAATATGATTTAAAGGGCAGAAGAGGACTAAAGCACCTGGATTAAAGCTGCGTGGTGCCATCTGCTCTCAAGGCCAGAGCTCCTTATGCACCCTGGCCTAATTTATTTGCCAGTAAAAATGTAGCCTCTGGCACCAGTTAGGATCTTTTCTACTCACCAATTGGTTCTACCTCAAAGCAGAAACTGAGAGATGAAGATATAACAGCCTTTCTAACCTATGTTTCTCAAAGAAAACATAAAAAACCGACTAACCTGCACAAGTAGACCATGCAGATAGAATCATGTTCCATGCTTAGCTGCCTTCTGCCACAAGGTTTGACAAGAATGGGGGCAAACAAGCAAAGTATACATAAACCAAAATTAAAAGGAAGGAAATGCCATTTCCCAGTATTTAGAGTGTGAAGGCAGGGAGATGTCACAAGACATGATGGCAGTATTCTGAATTATGAGCTTTCTTGAAGCATTTGCACTGTCACAATTTGTGTATCTTTAAGCACAGTTCTGAGTTCATGTTTGTGAACTTGATTTTTTTTAATCTATGTATCAATACAATTCCAGAATATGAACCAACCCAAAACATACAGGAGTTATTGCATAAGAGAACATTATGATTGGTGTAACTGACCATCACTTTATAATAGTTTTGTTCCCTCAGCAGGACATGAAAGTGTAGAGGATTCTAAATATAAAAGAAGCAGAGCAGATACTGACATGAATGCTCTGCATTTGTCATGCAAGAAGAAATTCATGATTGCATCAGCCTCCACAGAGGGTAGTTGGAAGCTATCCGAGAGTGATGACTAAACAGAAACTGATCTGTTGTTTGCCGATTGGCACAGGAGTATTACCAGAGCTAGAAATGCAGAGGGAAAGACAAATGGTTGTAACCCTATCACCTCCACATATACATCATAATACCAACAAACAACATTTCCTGGAAAGAGCAGAAAACTAACAGAACAATTGTTTTAGGGTGAGGGCAGTCAATGTTTACTTCCTGATGTTAATTTGCCACCATAACCCACTCCAGAGATCGCTCTATTTCCCATGTTGCCTTTTTCAGCCTAGAAATGAAACTCAAGATAATTTTAGTATAGGAGGTAATATAAAAGTGGATCTTTATTGGAGCTCCAGAGGCAGTTATGGAAGAATATCCACAAAAGCCCACAGGCTGAAATCCCTAAGTCTCCAAAAAAGAATGGGTGTACATGGTGCTAAGTACTGCAGTATTCATATACAGAAAGGATTCCTTAGAGGCACCTTGATTAGAGTAATTTTAAGCCTCAATCCACCTTCAGGATGGGCATATCTTACAGCTGAGGACTGTTTTGCAATCTATGTCACAAACAGAGGGAGAGTAGTTGGACTTCAGAGGTGTCTCAGATACTTTGCTGCCTCTTGCTATTTGAAATATTCACCATAGGACTCTGAATGCAGGGTGTTAACTACACACAGTAACTTGCTCTTCACCACTGATAGTCCCTTTAATGAAATGCTGACAGACTTTGGAAAGACTAAACCTGTGAACAAACTACATTTACTCTAAAAAGATCTGAATTTTAGTTTCTTGGAAAAAAAAAATTAACTAAAACAGACACCCTTTTAAAGGGAGGTTGTAGAGTCTCCCTTATTGGAGATATTCAAGAACTGCCTGGACAAATCCATGTAATATCCTCTAGGACGACCTTGCTTGAGAGCAGGGAGGCTGGACACACTACGGTCCCTTCCAGCCTGACCCATGCAGTGATTGTGTGACGTGAAGATAGTAGGATATAGTTGCTGACTTTTTAGAACTGCAAGTGAAAGGGCTAAGAACAGCCCAAGCAGAAACATGCAAATTGATCTCATCTTGCTGTGCTTTTCCTGTTGCTTGCCATTTTCACTCACAATGTCCACCCAGTTCAAATCCACAGCACCAGCCAACCAGCAGTTTTCACTAGGGATGCATGAACAAGCACTCATGGTGGAGGCAGGACAGCAGTAGGTTACAGACACATGGCTGGTGGAAAATTCCCACCTTAGCCTCAGTGCCATGTTTGACTTCATTCACTGCACACAGGCAGCATCCCTGAGGCTATTGTTAAGCATAAATGTGGTTCAACAGCAACTGCTCCTTCCTCTGTTCTGAGATGCCAAAGACCAGTGTTGAGAATCAAAGCTGTATTTTACTGGGGATATGCTCACACTATAGTCTCTGGGGTATATGTTAATGTAATTTAGAGCAACCTCAGTGAGCCTGGTTTGACATCTTAAAGCCATCTTTTGTCCTATCATGCTCAGGCAGGTTCAGAAATATTATATGTGTAACATAAAAACCTGCGGTCTCAGTCACTGCCCCCAGTTTCCAGTAACTTTCAGGGCCACTTTGTTATAGACTGTCAGCAAGTTTCAAATTCTGCAATATTCTGTAAACCTAAGTGACGATGTTTTCTTTCTGTACTGGTTTTCAGTGCACTTTCTTTCCCCCTATTTATCCATTTCCATGCATTGTCACTTTTAATATTAGGCATTGATAAACCAGCAGTCATGATAAAAGAAAAAATCTTGTTTTTATAGTTGATTTAAATAGGAATTAATTTATCACAGGACTATCTTTCTGTAAATGCACTAGTATATGAAATATCAGGATGTATTTAAGAACTCCAGCTGCAGAAATGCACTGAGAAAGTTAACATTTGTGAAGCCTCTGCCAGACATTTTTTAGTATATTTTTACAAATTTTTTTTACACACAAATGCCAAATTGAATATTCCTACAACATTTGACAATGTTAAGTTATCTAACACTAAAAATGTTGCATCCTTTTCAGCATTGGCTTTTGCCCTGCTAATGTTTTCTTTCTATTTGACTGTGATTGATAAAATCAAGGAGCTTTTCTGATGAGAAAAATCCAGTCAGACAATCATTATAATGCCTGTATGATCAAATAGCACTGACAGCACTTAAAGATTTGGGTATCACATGCTTTTCTCTTTCTACTAAACCAAGCCTGATTAGGCAGTTTTAAGTTTCCTGTTCTGAAAGAGAAACTACTTGTTCTCTTCCACAGCAAGTCCCAAATTCACTGAATTTTCAGAAAGGAGTGATGGTTAACTTGAAGAAGGGCCTGCAATTTAATGGTTTCAACAGTTCAAAAACATGAATATGGACCTGTCATAGGGTATCAACTATTTGCAACAGATGAGGAAGTAGTTCTTGCTCTCTTGGATCCTTCTCAACTGGGATTTCTTACAAGTCACTTCCAACATCCAAGAATCAGGAGTCAGATACAGAGGCAGCAAGGACTCACCATTAAACTTTCAATATCCTCTCTTCACTGTTTTGGAGATGGGATATGACCACTTGTTAAGGAAAACTGCAGTAAAACTGCTACTCATCCTCCTTCCTTGTCATGCTTTCAAATTGAACATCTTTTGGGTAACCTACAATGAAGAATTAAAACCCCTTGAAGGAATGGGTGAGACTATATACACTGAAAAAAAATTACTTGTCAAGATGTAAGAAAAGCTCCTCTTGAAGAAAAGAATGTTCTCAAACTGAGAAGAACTGGGTATTACTGGCCTCTCACTGTCTAGAAGAGCAAGAGAAGCAAGGAGAGAATGTGCATTTCCTTTCTTGCACAGCACCCATAGTTTACTGTAGCAGTAATTTAGCAACAAGGATCAATGCAGCTGAGAAGCAGGAAGAGAAAGAGAAACCCTCTTTTCACAGTGACCCTACAGCTGCATCAGGTCCATGCTACTTGCCTGAGGAAATAGACTACCAAAATAGTTGTTTTAATCTATCTTTCAACACCCTGGTACTGAAGAAATACCATATAAGCTCTAAACTGGCCAGTGGAATATGAACAATTATGCAGTTCCTCCCACCAATCAAACTTTATGGCTGTAGAACATGGCAATCTATTTAAGGCTTTGGCCATGTTAAGCAAATCTAAATCTTAAAAAAATTTAAGACTATAGAGATCATCTTGAAAGTAGTTTTCATTTTGGAAATAGAGAAATTTATCATTTTAATCAGATTAAAAATTTCTCTGAGCCAAACTATTTTATCTTGGACAGAATAATACTTTGTCATAATGGTGGCATTTTCACAAACTCTGACTTTTCAAGCCATCTCAAGACAAGAAACATTCCAGATTCTCCACAACTCTCAAAATCATCTCCATCTCATTCTACTCAATACAGGCACCAATGACAGTTCAAAGAAATGCAGGAGCAAAGAGTATACATTGCAATTTGATTTTAAAAAGCCTAAATTTATTAGACAGCTACATTACTGAGATGTACAGGCTTGCCTACATAGAAGGAAAATCCTGGTGTTGAGCAGAATCCTCTGAAGAGAGGAAGTGCCTAGCACAGTTAGGAGCTGGTGAGCTAGGTTTGGGACCTTGTTGAACTTGCACAGCAAGTACTGCCAAGGATCTTGGTCACTATCTGCAACTTCTTGACACAACTGTAATAAAAGTTATCCTCATAGCATGATATACTTCTAACTTCTCAGGAAAAAGATCCTAGGATTTGATGCAGACTAAGATTAACAAAGTCAGTGAAATGTAAATAAGTTCAAAAATATTCTAATAGAAAGTTTCAAGTAGGTTAGTATTGTGCCTGAAAGACTGCTCATAGTTGCATTCTCTTTAATGAAACAAAAAGTGTATTTCACATTAGTAAAAACAATCCAGGAAGTGATCTTAGAAGTGCTGATTAAGGTACTGCCATTGCTGAGACTTGCTAGCAACTCTAAGAAAAGGTTAACTCAGCACCTCACTCAGCAACCTACTGCAAGCACCCTCAGTTTTTCCTACATTCTTTTTTCTTCCTATTTCTCCTTTTCATTCCACTAAAAGCAGAAGAATGAGAGGTGGCTGGCTCCAACTCTTATTCCCATACTCTACTATTCATATCACTTAACTGCTTTCAGCTTACGGAGATTTCTGACGTGCATTTAAATTCTCTTTTTTTCTGACAGCATCCAACATTTTTGGAGAACTCTATTTGAGATCTAACTACTTTCCATGACTTCATATCTTTCTGCAAAGCTTTTTTTCATCTGGTTTGGAATCTAAAGTAGAATTTAATTACTAAGTTCTTTACGACCTGTAGGCAGAGATACAAGTTAAACACCTGAACAATAAAAGTGCTAGGATAAAAAGGGCTAAGGGATACTTTTCAAAGTGGTAGGATGCAAGAATACCTGTCCACACTGTGTGAACATTGAAGAAAAGCATGTAATATAATCAAGGTAGCACTCAATTACTTGACTGTTTCAAGAGACCATCCCATACAGTTCATCTGGACATTGGATACCCCCATTTTGGGATCACATGCAAGATCACTGTTAACCAGATGAAGTCATCTCCCCCAGTCTTTGCAGCTAGTTACACTCATCACCAAGTACACACATCTGAATTTATGAGTGTCCCTGTCTGAATTGGTCTATCCGATCTTTTATAGCTTCTGAACTAAAGTGCAGTATACAGTGCTCATAAATAACTCCTAGCAGAGAGACAAACTGCTGCATTAAAGCAGTTGGCCTTTGGTTTGCTGGATTTTATTTCAGCAAGTGATAAAGTTTCATAGGTAGCTTGTGTATTCATAGTAGCACCATTAAGACTGTGAGCAAGTACTTAAAAGTTGTTTTAGAAGGGTATTTGTAGCAAGTTAGACTATTTTATTTTAGTATGTACGTGAGTAATCTTTGTCAAGACATACCCTGAGGAAGTGTGTTCAATGTTAACTTACACATGCTGTAGCAGGTGTCTGGCTGATTCTATCTGTCCCACAATAGAGGTACTTTCTAAAGACAGACAGCCTTGTTCTCTTTCACTTCTCAGAAGAATGAAAAATAGCTTACTTGTTTGCAGCAACAGAAGTCAGCAACAAGAAGACAGCTCTCCTTCAGACATACAAACCAGGCAATCTAGATTAGTAACACCAACCTAGTAACACCAGCTTACTTGAGTAAGATCCTGCTCAAATATACAGTAAAACACAAATAGCTTGGTGTTCTATATCAAGTGCAAAGAACAATCCCAGTATCTTTGACAAAGATGCCTTTTCCTGGAACTGTTGTATTTTGTCTGCTAACAATGAACAGCTGAAGTCTTATGTTAATCAGTCTAAACAATTCATAATGTTTTCACCTCTTTCTTGAAAACCAGCTTCCCTGACTTCACAAAGCTATACTTTTGTAAGGTTCTATAATGATACCCTGCAAAACACAGGTTTAATAAATAAAGTCCAACCAAACCACACCACAGCTCAGACAGGAAGGTTTCCATTGTGTATTTTTTATGTTGTAGCTTAAGTAAGAAAAGTAACTTGAGAATTTATTTTAAAAAATATTTTGCTAATAGCAACCAGAACCTTTTTAGTATTACAAAATTGTAGACTTCTTCATCCCCCTCTAAGTTTTCAGTAGTAATAGTTTTAATTCTGTAAGAGACCTAAGGGACTGTAAGAGACTAGTATCAACATGCCTTTGTTAGTGTGGTAATTGCCAGAATTCACATGGGATGCCCCTACCACAGAATACACTAAAAACTCTTTAGCTGCAGGCAGAAAGATACATTCTACACACTGCTTCAACTAATTCTAGTTGAAGTTGGGCTGTTCACAGTTTTATTTGCAGAGACAGAAAAAACTGAATTTGAATTAAAAAAATCTGAAACTCCTGTTCTGAGGAGATTCCAATCTTGAACATCAAGACTTGCCAATTTCACTCTTCATATCAATATTGTATCACTTACGAGGCTGATTATCAGATACCAGTGTTAGATCAAACTGACCTGGTTTTCAACTTGATCAAAGCTCACTGCTGTTAGATATATGAAAGTTAACAGTGTTGCTACATATAGACATATAATCATGGATTTTAGATTCACACCAAAGCTCTGCACAGCCAAGAAACTTTATCTTCACTAGCATGAACAGACCACCTTTCTCCATAATGCATACAAACATGTCAGAAGAGCACAGCAATGGTAGTCTAAGAAAAAGTATCTACACCACAGTTAAGGCAAAAAGGGAGAAAATGCACCAGGGTAAGTCTGTATCAAAGCCATCTATTATTTCAGAGAAAATAAAAATCAGATTGAAGACAGCACACTTCTCTTACACAGACTAATTCATTACTACTACTCTTTGTGTATAAGAACATACCCACACCATTCAGTGCATTCATATGCAATACTAAATCTACCTTTCAGAAAAAGGAAGGCCAAGGATATTCTACTTTGTCATAGACATCACCTTTACTCTTTTTCCAAGCATGACAACTTAAGTAAAAAAAGTCAGAGCACAAAACAATTTGAACTTTCAGCTACCACCATTTGTGTTCTTTTGTGATAGTAGTTTACATGTCTTTTCTGAAAACCCTGCTCCTGAAACTTAAGTGGGCTTTTTCAAAATGCTTCACAGGAGAAAGAGCAAGTCAGGAATAAGTTCAATTCTGCCTAGAATCCCCAAAGTTACAGCTACATCTGGCAAGTTCCACATCTTCAATTTAATCACTCCAAATTAACAGCAGTTCTAGTTAATGCCAATTAATTGTTCACACAAACCCTGCAGGGAAAAAAATATGCTCATGAATAGTTTATAATGCTGTCTTTGGAAACAAATGTATTAAAGCAGCTAAAGAGTTTCCCATGAATCTGGTTTACTGGCTACCAGACAGATGAGGGCTAAAGTTGCTTTGACTTCCTGGGGATCTTCTGAGAGGACAAAATAACTGCAGAGGCAAGGTATGTGCATGCACCAACTGTTTTAGCTGGGAGTCAAACAGCAGTCTACAGAAGCATTCTCTTCCAGTAAGGGGATATTCTAAATACTGGCACTTGCCAGAAATGGATTAAAGAATTGCTGTAGCTATGGATGTACCGAAAACAAAGCTGTTTTCAGGTAGGGGAATAGAATGAGCAATTCAACAATACACATGAAAAGCTTGCATCTTTCACTGACTTATTAACTTCACAATCACTGACAAGACTGATGTACATATTTCTGCACCTGCAACTGTAAAAGCAGATAAAATATTTAATATGTAATTTACAATGTATTTTATCAGCTTGGCATACAGATGAACAGAATATATCAAAGTAGTTGAGTTATAGGCTTGTGGAGGCCCTGCAAAAATATTACTTCAGATATCTGCTAATTTAAAAAAAAAAATCAAATTTGCATTTTAGAAGTGATACAATTCCATCTACCACAAAATACAAAGAGCTGCAAAAACATATACCATTCCAACAACAATGTATATAAGTTATTAAATAATGATCTGATTTAAAAGAATATAAATGAAGCCTTTAAGTAGGTCTTTTCTACATGCATATTATTCCTCATTAAAGAAAAATATGTAAAAAGGCCATTGGTAATTGCTTTGTTAACCACTGTAGAAAACGCCAATTCTCTGGTCACAGACGCCACTAGTTTAGCACTTAAGGTCTCTGCAGTGTTACATGTGATTATTTTTAAATACTGTTAATTCTATTACTCCATTGGTAAAGAATGTGTGACTTGGAATATGGCAGTCTTCATATTGAGAGGGCAGTGATGCACAGTTTTATAATTATCCAGAAGAACAGCACCCTCCACTGCTCTGTACTTGTGGCTCATCATCAATGATCTGTACACCTCGCCTTGCTATTCCTGACTGACTGGAGCCATTGCCTCTTGCTCTTTCATCCACTTGAGCAGTTTCTATCATTCCTGTAAAGAAAGAAACATATTAGATGACATTTCACTGCATTTTTACATAAGACTCTGCTATCTTAATCTATCTGAACTATAGGCACAAAGTTCAGCAAGAGTGGTTATGCAGAACTACGTACTCAGGTATCACATGGCATAGCTGCAAGAACATACTTTTTTTTTTCCTACAGCACCAAACATCCAGCAGCTCCTGGTAACCTAAGGGACACCTCAGATCCTCAAGTGTCTTGGAGTTAGCAACATTCAAAAGCTAGATTTACCCATCCACATCACTAGCAATGTCAAAAAAAAAACCCCTAAACAAGAAGCTCCACCCTCCCAAAAAATCTCCAACCAACCAGCTCTTCAGAAATGCAGGACATGTTGTTCTTAAATTTTTATCACAGAAACATAACTAATAGGATGACTTGCTTGTGTTGCATTTTCATCCCACATACTATGATCTTTACCATTTGTTTAGGTTGCTGTGTAAAATTTGCATCATTACAGCTTTGAGTTTATGATCTGTAATTGACATAATTTAAGATTTTTGAAGAGGTTGAAACAGAGGGCTTGAAGCAAGCAATGGTGAGACCAGTAACATGAAATTTGATTTGGGTTACTACTTACGCATGGTAAGTGGAACAGCAGTTTGTGTTCCAACAAATGACAGATATTTTTGGAGTACAGCATGAATTTCCAATACTGTAAGCATCCATACATCAAGCTTCCAGAGCTGTTACACAAGTGGCTTGAAGTAGACTGAAATTAAGTCAGTTCTCAGTAGTAGTTTACACTAAAGCTTTTCTATATGGCCTTAAAAGCATTGCTGAAGCCTGGAGCATTTTATGAATGAGGTCTTTAGCAACAAATTAGATAATACCTACTTTTGCAAAGGTCAAGAAACAGTTCTTCAATTCCTTTGTTCTGTTTAGCTGATGTATGATAATGTTTTGCTCCAACAGATTCAGCATACCTGTAGAAATGCAGATATGGAACTCCATTATAGTGAAGGACTCAGTCTTTCTATGCCACTTTACATGACAGAATAAAATGATCACAAGAGGTTTTATTCTGACTTTACAGTTAATCAACCCATGCTGATTTAATACAAAAAAGGGAATTACGTGTTTATAACTGCCAGGACTGATGCAACACACCAGATGAAATTAAGAAAATTTCATGTCTAGAAATGGATTTAAACTGCAAATGTTGACTTTAAACACATAAAACTCTAAAGCTACAGTTTGGTCAGCCAGGACACACTGTGACTCAGATACTAACAGAACACTCAACAACTGGCATGCGTAAGCCAGCAGTGCCTAGCTGGCTGCTATGTTAACAGCATCACGAGTTTATTACTCCAGCATAATTCTGCAATGACTGTTTCTATTAGTAATTGGTGTGACTTACGTTTCTGCTTCTTGCACTGAAACATGTCTCTCTTTTTCCAAGTCTATTTTGTTACCTGGTAGAAACAAGATAATCTTTTCAGTATTAGCACTCCAAAACTACCCAAAGAGAAAGCAGACATGTAATCACAGTACTTCTTTTTCCCAAGCTGTCCCAGTAAAGACCAGCTCTTACACAGTTCTCAATTTCAAGCACAGTATGATTTGATAATTTCCTTCCATGCAAGCATTTGCAGGCAATGAAGATGAGGTGCTACTTCTGTAGAGAGATGAGGACAGCTAAATGCCTCCATATAAGGCATTTAGTTCAGCCTTTTGCTTTCCTTTTGTAATTTATTAGCACCTTCCCTGTGCTGCAGAGGTAATTTTTGTAGAACATCCACATATCTATCTCATGAAAGTGTTTTAATAATTAAATCAGATTTAAAACCAAACCCAACATTTGTTGCATTCCATTTGCATTGAAATATCCAAGCTTTAAGACTCACTCCAACCTGCAAGCACTTAATTATAAAAACAGACAAGCACCTAGTCTATGCCACTGAGAAGTAAAAACCACAAGTCTGAGTAAGGATATCATACTTTTGAAAGAAGGATAATATACTTTATTTTTGTTGAACTACAGTCTTCAGGTGTCTGTACCATGAACTTCTGATAATGCATAATTAGACTGCTTACTTTTTCAATCAAACTCTTATTTTCCACAATGTGATCTACTGAAACTTTAGCTCCAGTTTAATTTTAAATATCTAACTTAAGCTTTACCCCTTCACAGTACAAGCTGTCAAAGCAGCATTTGGAAGATGCTCTTAATCAAAAGACATGTTTCCAATTCAGCCACGCTGAAGAAGACTTACCTACTATACATAAACAGATTTCGTTTCCCAACATTTTTCTTAATTCCTTAACCCAGTTTTTTACCTGCAAAAAGAACAGAGATGAGTTGGTTTTCACTTGATATACTATTAACTTAGGCAATGCAGAATCATCCCATTTCCTTCATTAACCATCTACTCTAAACTTAAAGCAAACACATTTAGAGCAACACAGATGGAAAAATATTTTTAGATAGCCAACACATGGCTTTTGGTCAGCAGGTTTTACTTCAGAGGTGAAATTAAGAGCAAATGACTTAGATAAAATGGTTCAATTACTCCAGAAATATAACTCACCACACTCATGTCAGCCCCACTCCAAAGAACAAAAGTTCACTGCACGGGCCACTTTAGACCAGACATGAGATCTTTTATCAACAGGCACTTACTGACAGATCACAAATGGTACTTTAAAGGTAGAAGCACCTGAACTGAATTTTTCCGCATAGATTATAGCAGATGTTTGTTTCCTGAGAGAACAGAGGGGACAAGTGTGTCAAGTCAGCTGATGGTAAGGTATCTAATTATCAAATCTGTTGTCATGCTTTGGAAGTTGTATGATCACTGCCTTGACTTCGGAACTGCTATTTTAAGGGAATAACTGTCAAGAGAGGCAATCACTTCAAGAAACTAAGAATAGGCTATATGATACAGTAGTACTTCTGCAATAACTTCTGTAAATTACCCTTCCCTCTTTTTTCTGCACATCTAAGTGTTTTGGTATCACAGGGTTTTACTAAGTAGGGCTCAGCATGAAAAGGCACAAGTCGAAGTATTATTCACAATTCCTCACCATTGCAGGTGGGGGCAAATGTTTAACTGCTAGCACAAGTCCTACACCAGACTATTTGAATTAGTTAAGCTGTTGTGGAACTGTACCCTTACTTATTTCTATCACTGCTAACCCAAGCCTTGCCCAAACAACCACAATTTCTTACTTCTCTCTACACAGAAGTCTAACTGGTTTTGCCAAAAGCTAATCAAAGACAAACTTGCTCAGAAAACAGTGTCACCAGTTTTCAGCTGAAACATCCTACAGAGTGGTACCACAGATTTGACACAGGGTGGAAAAAGCTCACCTGATCAAACTGATCAACTAATATAGCCATAAAGTAACTAGGTATCAAATTCCATGTTTTGATGAGGATTTGAAGAACAAATAACTTATCACAGAGAAAGTAATGTTTCCACTATCATGTATTGCAATTTCAGAGTCCTCAGGTCTGTAAAAGGTCATGTCACTCAACATCTTTTAGTAATTTGGTTTACATAGTAAAGATCAGTATGGTGTATCATAACAACAGTACAGGCTTATGTTTATAGCATGTCACAGGTAACTCACACAGCTACATCACTGATTATTCTGAGTTGGAAGGGACCCACAAGGATCACAAAGTCCAACTCTGAAATGAATGGTCCATACAAGGATCAAAGCCACAACTTTGGCATTATTAGGACCATGTTCTAACCAACTCTGCTAATTCTTTGGTGTTCTTTGAATAACCCCGCTAGCAGGGAAGTCAGCCTTCAAAAGAGTACTAGTAAGGTGTATACTTCCCTTACACAATCTACATTTGCAAACAATATTTCTGAAAACAGAAGAACTCTGTTTACACATCACAGATTATCTTTCAACCAGTTTATATCTCAGACATAAAAGTTGTCCAGTACCTTTTGAAAAGAGTCTTCATCTGTTATATCATATACTAGAATAGCGCCATTGGAGTCTCTGTAGTAGATAGGCCCCAATGCATGAAATCTTTCTTGACCAGCTGTATCCTGCATTCAAAATACGCTTGTTAGCATTTAATACAAAGCAGACCATACTTCAAGGAACTCCAAACACTTAGAAATTTTACTTTATTAAGAAGTACCAAACATTTGAGACACAGTAAACCCAAGTAACTTTTTTTCAGAAAAATATTCTACTTAGCTAAGGGGAAAAAAAATAGGAATGTAAACATACCCATATTGCAAGGTTTACTCTTTTTCCACCAATATTTAGCTTCTTCGTAAGAAAAGATGCCTGAAAAGCAAAACAGATTAAAGTTTTACACACCAAACACATAATTTGACTTCAGATTAATTTATTAATAAAAACATCAGAATCAATAAAAGACAAATTTCCAGACTGAAAGACTCTGTAAGCAAGAAGGCTAAGTCAATACTATGCCAGTTAGTCATTTCCCTACAGTTTGCCAGCAGTCTATTCTAAATGAATTTAGGTTAAGCCAATCATTTACTACATCTTTTTGCTGTTGTTTTGAATGATTTGGGAAGGATGAGTGGTGTGGAAAGTATCTGAATTCACAACACTGATAAATCTAAGCTGAACTCAAAGCATTTCACAAGAGTATGAGAAGTTTGGGGAGGAACCAGCCTAACAGGATTCTTAATCTGCAGGAATTAGGCAAAGTAGTTCACTATTAGTAAGGTACTAGAACCATAAACAATAGTTTGAATTTATCACTAAATAACTTGGAACATTAGTATTTCACAAGTTCCCTTGTCAGTATATTTTCCCTTTTTTTGCTGAAGTGAGCCCAAAACTTACCCTCATCTGTTTTTTGGTTCTGTGTTTTTGTTTGTTTGAGCTGAAAAGCCTCAGAATAAGCACACAAGCTGCTTTAGAATTCCACTACTTTAACTTCTGGAAATGTTTTACAGGACCAGAGAACGTTGCAAGGTTAGACTAATTTCAGTAACTCAAATAGAGCTGTTTTTTTCCCAGCTTACATGATTCACATTTTCAAACAGCACCTCTGTTACAAACTCTGTAATTTGATGGCTAAAAAGGGAATATAATTTAATACAAGTTTAATGAACCAGAACAGGGTCTGAAGGTGTTGATGCATTAGGAACCTGCTCCCCCCATTCTAAAGACTAGCAGTAACACATTAATATCAAACAATTCTGTTGCCAAGGCCTAAGTTTTGTCTTCTGCCTTAAATTATAGTCAGTTTTACCTCATCTTGCATTTGGGTTCAAACAAGTACTCAGTAGTATTGTATGATACATTCATCAAAGATTATTTTAGGCTGGATTGTAACAGCTCAAGAGGAGCTCTCTGTATGAGCACTGACCAGCCACAGAACCGAGAGTCAGATGTGTTGAAAGCGTCATGGGCCAGACAAGCTGTTTTAACCAGCTTGCTGCTTAACTACACAAGCAAGAAGTAGGCACCCAGAAGACCACAACAGTTCAATTTACCCCAGCCTAAACTGCTGTCAAAAGTGCCTTTCTGGGGTGCTGCCTGTATTACTGTAAAAGTCATCCAACATTCAGTTGCTAGAGCAGCTCCTGCTCTTCAGCTACTTCCCTAACATTGACTCTGGCATCAGTATGACCTAAGGTGAGCCGATTAAAAAAACATTTTAATCTTTAAGTTTTACCTTTCCCCAAAGCGTTCCATGAAGTCTGATGAACAGAACAGCGAGAGAGAGAGAGAGCAGACCAGAAGAAAAACTACTCAGAGACTTTCCAAGAGCAGATACCAAAGAACAAATCACTACAACCCTTGTGTTCAAAATAACTAAAGCATTAGCACTACACTACCCCCTCAGTCTACAGTGAGGGGACATAAGTCAAAAGTCTGGAAAAACTTCCAGACAGCACATTAAATGGATTTGACCCTCTAACCAAACTGTAATAAACAGCTTAACAGAAGAGTAGCAGATCTTCAACATCAGAAAACTTTTCATTCTTTAACTAAAAGCTCTACAGAAAGTAGTTGATGGCTTTCAAACAGCTGCCCCTGAGGATTAACGCATCAGTAGTCTTCACACTTTGTTCTACTACACCACAACTTAAAGGCCAAAAGCTTAGAGGCAACTTCAGAAGTTTTAATTCATCAACACTTGAGTCACATGGAGAGAAAATATTGTTAGGCACAATGAATCAAACTAACCTGACAATATTTTATTGATCTGCTGTACTACAGTACTCAATATTCTACTGCAAATCTCAAAGGAAAAGCTCTTTTGAGCACTGTTTCCTTTTGTCAATACACCAACAATCCAAATGTGCTTAGTTGATGTGAATTCCACACAAGTGTTTGAGAATCAATTTTTGAGCAGAAAAATCTTTCACAGAGAGGGGATATATATTTTAAAACCCAGAGAACTCAGTATCCATAAAGTTATATCATTGTAACTTCAGGCACTAACCCAATTAATAGCACAAGTATATTTCATATCTAACAGAGCAAAAACTAAAGTAGGTTTATCTACGTAGGCAAGTTTTGCTTCACTATAACCTGTCCTTCAGGTACTATGGCTTTTGACAGGAATATTGTATTTTATCACTAAGATACAGATTATTCTATTTTCTATATACCCCAGTACTAGAAGACTGGTGCAAGTAAGGCATTTTAGTATCTTCTGCAAGAATATCCATAACCACAGGATACTGTAGCAAGGGTATTTAGCACTGGGCTATTGTGCTTGCTCTCTGTATTAAAACTTGATGAATTTGTAATGATTAAGTTTTAGTCTATCTAAAGTCTTAGGCCTGTAATCAAAAAAGGAGAGATGGCATCCTCTATCAGATACCCTGATTACAAGCAGGTTTGTCTGATAACAAAATTGGAACCTGGTATTTGAAGCAGTCATGTTTAGTAATGAGAAGAAAGCCTTGTGACCACGCTGCAAGAAACCATCAATACTATAGTACAGATTTAATGCTCTACTCATTAATTAATAGTAGGGTAAGTTGGTGCCTTTACCATCAATAAAACACATTTAAATCCACAGTGGCAAACATGCCAAAGACAAACCAACCAATATTTTTTAGCCTTTTAACACACACACACCCCTCCCCAACCATGCTAAGGTTAGTAAGGGGGGGCGGAAATCAAGTGAACAGCAGAACTAAGCAGTTTTTAGAAATTTGGGAGAACCCAACACATAAGAAAGAGCCTTAACTTTTGTTTTGAGATAGTTCAGAGTAAAAGTCAGTAGCCAAGATTTTAAAGTTTGCCAAGCTTCATTGTTAAAGCCTTTGAAATCAAAGCTGTCTACAGGGCGT
This sequence comes from Origma solitaria, assembly GCA_013397895.1. Classification (NCBI taxonomy): domain Eukaryota; kingdom Metazoa; phylum Chordata; class Aves; order Passeriformes; family Acanthizidae; genus Origma; species Origma solitaria. The sequence goes on along the minus strand of VZRL01001283.1, from coordinate 526,187 downwards.
TAGGTAATTACACATAGAAGAAGCTTCAACAATTTCCCTAATCTCCCAAAAATTTACTGAATTGAGTACTGCAGTTTCAAGTCTGAATTGTGACTTGATTTACAATCAGTAACTCCTTTCTGTATTATTTTAATTACTATGACAGTTCATTTTTGCTCGGACTTTCAAAAACTCAAGCATACAGGACCACAGTTAAATCAAAGATAAGTAATTTCAAACAACTCTTTGAAGTAAGTTTCTAATTTTCATATTTTGACTTTACTGTCTTATGACTGCTCTGAAGTATACTTAGGCACTTACAAAAGAATAATGCAATTATAAGAGCTAAAATTCCAGTCTTCTGATGTAGCTGTAGGAAATCTTTTCTTTTTTTTAATTCTTTCTTCTATGAGTTCAGTTTTGCATGCTCACCAGGCCCTGTTAGGAGCTGATAAAGGGGCTTGAGTAGAATACAAGGAAGAGCCGACTGGAAGAGATTCTCCTGAAAGTCACTGAAAAAAGCAGGTGTGTGGCACCTGCCCTTGACTGCTTCATGTTCAACTTAAGTTGTCTTCCAGTCACCCCCAGCTATCTTGATAGTCAAGACAGCTTATCCAGGTTACGCAAGTCCAACAAAGCAATCAGGAATTCTATGATTATAACCACATCAGCAGCTCTCTTGGGTTGGGTATTTTGCAATCCTCCACACATTTAACAGAACAGTATTCAGAAGTTGCTTTTATCCTAAGTAATTAAATAAAAAAAAAAGTATCTACCGAATTAAAAAAAAACCCAATCATTTGATAATAGGTTTATTATTTGAGTAATTCCAGCACAGTTCACTTTATATCAATTTATAGCTTATAATTATTATATCAAGATGAAAGCACTGACTTCAATATTTCAGACAACGGGAACCAATTCTAACTGTCCTGCCAGGTCGTACAACAGGTTATTAATTATATTCATTGTGTGCAAAAATCCCTACTTTTCCTGCATCAGTTTTTTCACAATGTTTTAGCTAGACGTTTCCTTGCGTGAATCAGTAGCTACCTTAACTTCAACCTGCAGATCATCAAGATCTTGATGACTTGGTGCTAACATAACTACAGCAACACATCCCAGCAGCCTCCTAAATCAAAGGAGATTCCAGTGCACTCCAGTTAGCATTGAGAGAAGGGGGGTGTGGAAAGAGGAGAAACTGTTCCCTTTTAGTCAAAGTTTTCTGTTACTAGCACTAAAAGAAACTTCCTATTTGAGTATACAAAGAATAACTTCACAGTAGAATAACATCACTAAATGAAGTTTCCAGAAGGCTACAGTCTCACCACCCTTTTTCTTGCAAACATATTGGAATAAAGCACTATGCAATACTTTCTTCTCTTAAGTTAAGAGAATATTGTGGATGGAGAGCTTCTTGTCTTAATATCTAGTGATCTTTTCATATGATTCATCATTGTCACTCCTTTGCTGGACCAGGAGCAAAGTATTTATCTAATCTTAGCTTTATTGGAACAAAAGGAATTTGGTGCAATACTTTATCAGATCAAGCCTTTAATCTTAAAAAAAAAAGAAGCTTTGCAAATATGATACTTCATTGCTTAATAAGATATCCTAGTTTCTCTTAATCTTATTTTTAACTTACTTTCCCATTTAAAAGTGGAAGAACTTAATTCAATTTTGTTCTAGTACTGTAAGATGTAGAGAAATAAAAATAATAAAGTTAATACTTAACAAGTGCACATGATGCACCGTAAGATTCAACAGCAACTGACACTGTATTTTAGAATCAGCAAGATGCATATGTGGCCAAGGAGGCTCAGCACAGAAAAGCAAACAACTTGAGAAACTACGTGCAGTCACGTGAAAGACACAGGTAGCAACCACAAACGTGGTTGCAGTGGAGAAACAAAATCTCAGTAGGAACTGCAAACACATGCTTCCACTCTATACACACCTCTCCAGACCATCAAAACCAAAAGCTCTTAAGCGACTCTATCTACAGACATTTTCCCATCAGCATTTTGGAGCAATTTAAAGGTGTTTCTTATTATATTTGTGACCCAAGTCTTTATTCCAACCCACTTTTTACTTATAATTTTAGGTTTTCCACTACAGATTTAAAGAACAAAAAAACCCAAACAATAAACATAAACTTCATCACATAACAATCTACTTGGACCCACTCTTGCAACATGGGATATGAGAATTCAGCAACACATGACCATTTTGATGCATTTTAACTGATGTTTGCCACCTTTAAGCTACCAGCCATCACTGTGGCACACCAACTATCCATTACCTCTGTGGCATGACAGCTACAACTAGCTTCCTATAAATACCTTGCCAGGTAAATCTACCAACAGATTAACCCAAAAGCTGAGTATGAACACAAGATAACAAAGTCTGAAACATTCTTTTTACCTCTTCACAGCAACAACGGAACAACGTTGTCTGTTAATGAAACATTCCCTGTATTGTTTCTAGTGCATCTATAACGCTTCTTTGGTTGTAAGGGAAAGCTTCACTATTAATTACATCTGAGATACACAACTCAAGAATTTTCCCCTAAATGCGTGGGAATAGCACATACCTACCTTAAAGCTTTTTTTTTTTTTTTAGTATCACCTACTATCCCTTCTGTACTTCAAGAAACTCAAAATTAGTTCAAAACCCACTACAGGTCCACCAAGCGGCAGGGTTTGTTTCTTTATTTAAAAAAAAATATTAAGAGTGTTATACATTAAATCCACACTTCCACCTATGGAAGCTGCCATCCTGAAAGTCTTAACATATCACTCACAACACGAACTTCAAAACATGTTTTCTGAGACCATGTACAACACAAGCAATCTATTCTGTACCATGGCATACGTGCCATGCATCACTAACTAGTAGGTCATGAAAAAAAACATTACTTTCAAGCAGGCACCCTGTCACCTTTCATCAGTGGAGCATCACTTTGTAGTTCTTGATATTATAGCAGACAGCACTACCGAGAATCCAGCCAAAATTCAGGGAGCTGTCATGACAAGCAGTTAAGCCTTAAGACTCTTTCCCGTTATTAAATCATAAGCCTTAATCTCATAAACCATTTTGTGAAAGCTGTTCTCCTTAAACAGTAACGTTTAGATAGTGCTAGTGTTAGTATGTGAGAACATGAGGAAGACTATGATTAACAGAAACGCAGCACATACGAAACACTTAGTCATCAGCCCACTAACAATAACATTACTTTCGCATCATACTTCCCCAAGACTCAAACGAAGACATTAATACACATAACTGGAAAAAACGCAGCAGTTAACATGCAGAGTAGAAACGAGGCCTTAAAATACCGAAAGCTTAGATCCGAGGCGTGAAAAGAACGAGAAAACTGCCTTCCAGCGAACTCGGCAGAGGACAGCCACCATTAGCGAGCGGCGCCGGTGACTCCGGCTGCCGCTAAGCTGTAAACAAGGCACAGCCGGCAGTCCGAGGAGGTGCGCAAGGTGAGCGGAGAACAACAACGGAACCCCCACACCGCTTCCAGCCCGCCCCGGCCCGCACCTGCAGGGTGGTGATGTGCTTATCGTTGAACTTGTTCTCGCAGTAGCGCAGCACCAGCGAGGTTTTCCCCACGCAGCCCTCCCCGAGCAGCACCACCT
>VZRL01001283.1:492610-522183 GCA_013397895.1 Origma solitaria | reverse complement strand
CGGGTGGGTTTGTCCCGAAATGCCGCGCTAAGGCTTCCTGAAGCAGCGTGCGTACCTGCCGAGCGTGCCCCGGGCAGAGCGAAGGCGCCTACCGAACACATGGCAAACGTCACAGCACGGATTGGGTGTGATTATGGTTCGTGTGAACTAAGCTACACTAGTCTCTAAATGTTTGCGAAATAAAAGTCCGTAATAAAGTACTTTAAAACAGAGATGTGGGGGCAGGTGAGGAAAAAGGCACAAGAAAAACGTTATTCTGTCGAATTCCTTGATTGCAGGCGTCCAATAGAGTTTCATACACAAGAATTGGATAACTGCCTCGTAAAACCGGGTATCATTCCTTTATTAAAAGCAATCCTCACAAACAGATCCAAAAGACTGCAGCGCAACCTCTCTCTAGTGATCATTTAGTAGTGAGAAAAATAATGCTTATGGAAAGGCTTCATCGTGCAATTTTCTTTTTCTCTGTCAGATTGTATTAATGCTCTGTTGTATGAGAAAGAATAGAGGAAAGAACAGAGAATGCATCCAGGAGAACAAGGTCTGGATTTCCTGAAGTAAGAAGCTTCATCACTGAACACTATGACATTCACATACAGTCTGCATTGTTTTTCTTTCCTACAGAGGTAAATGAACTAAACCTTTTAAGTAAATAGTGGAAATGAGACAAGGAAAAAAATCATTGCAGACACAATCTTCAGGCATATCTTTTCTTTAAACAAATTTCCAATTTTATTAGCACATAAGTGCCTTCAGCAAGTTGCTATAAAAACACTGTCTTGCTGGAAAGTGATGCTGGCTTCTGTCAGTCATGCCTTCTGTGGGCAGGTAAAAAAACTGATGGGCATGTTAGTTATTCTTTGAGGCAGAACAGAAGGAGGTGGCAAAATGGAGTTTGGATTAAGGTTGCCAGATACAACGGAAATCAATGCCCATGAGCATAAGCTGCTTGCAGGGCCCAGCAGTTTGAGGCTTTCCTGGATAACTGCTGGCAAATGCATCTGCTGAGACACATGGCTGTGTGGAGGGCTGTCTGCAAAAACCTTCCTGTTCTTACAGCTTTTTACTGTTTTGAACAAAAGCAGGTTCCATGTACATTCTTCATAAATACATGGGTTTGTACTGAAGAATATGCTTGATTTGTACTTTTCAGTTCTTCTTCAAATGGAAATGATCCATATTCCTGATACATCTGATTTGTTAAAAGGGTACTCTCTGCATGGGTGATTTTTCATCAGTCCTAAGTGCATTACTATAGTGAACACTGTAGTGGAAATAGAGGCTATCTTCCAGTGAGAAAGAGAGCCAAAGCTTTGGGAAGGGCTGCACGAGAGACACCCGGTATGCAGCCCATGTGCTGAGTGTTTTTCGAACAGGGGGCAGGCACAGCAAAGCACGAGACTGACTGAAGCTCAGTTCTTTTCTCAAACAGTTCTCTACCATGGTGCAGAGTCAAATGATGCATTTCCCACTGACAGTAGACTGCTGCAAGTACCTACGGTATTCCATCATTTCTGTTCTCCTCTCTTGTATGGAATCTGTGATTACTGATTTTGTTGTAAGAGAAGTCCTGTACTTTCCAAAACTTCAGTCACCTCTATTAAGTGAAATTAAAAGCTGATCTGGCTGTGAACAGAAAATTCTATCAAAACTACCTGAAGTGTCATGTTTCAATGTAATCTCATACACAACTTTGTAAAATCTGTAGGTTTAACTATCTGTGACTGTTAGCAAGTCATTTTAATGGTGTTAATTTAATTTGGATATGTTTATTCTGTTTCGGAGCATTCAAGAAGAGAATGGCTCTTTTCCTTCAATTTATTTGGCCTCCCCTTTTTACACAGCTTCCTAAAAACACTGGTACAGACCTTCTGTATTATCTGTATTGCTGATCTGCATGAGAAATGCCTTTCAAGATGTATTTTATATTTCATGAAAATACTACAATACTCTGTATGTTATTAAACCAAAACAAATTGTACTACTGTATCCATTGCCACGACCTTTGATCATTTCTGTTAAGTCTTTACTCAAGTGTTTTATTTCACAGGTGTTTCATTTCAGGTCATCTCTGAAAGTGAAAATAATGTTCTTCTTTTAGCTTGCATTGTTAGATCTCCTTCCAAAAATATTAAATGTGTTAATTCCACTGTGAACTTAAGTGCATGCAGTAGCTGTCAGCGGAGATACTTTCGTTGGTCAAACCTAAAACAGCACAAACAACACTTCCCAAGCTGTGGCGAATACACAACTCATTTCTGGTATAATTATGTATTGAATATTATAAAGGTAGCAATTGATTTGCAGATAATATCAGTCTTATAGTTCCACTTTTTCCTTTGGAGAATATTTCTGAGCATAATTTGATACACTTGCAGAAAAATGCTTTGATTTTACTGGATTTACTTGAAAAATAATCATATTACAAAGTCTCTGCCAAATAATGTACAGTTGTATAAGATCAATATCCATAAGAGTACAAGATGTCCAAAAAAGCAAGAAATCATAACAGGGAAAAAACCCCAACCCAATAATAAAAACAAAACCCCACTTAAAATGAAGTTAGTAATATTGTCAAAAAGAAAGATTCAGTTTCAGAAGACAAAGAATAAAGGTGAAGAGCAAAGCATGTGAATAAGGAAGAGAAGAGAAGAGAAGAGAAGAGAAGAGAAGAGAAGAGAAGAGAAGAGAAGAGAAGAGAAGAGAAGAGAAGAGAAGAGAAGAGAAGAGAGAAGAGAAGAGAAGAGAAGAGAAGAGAAGAGAAGAGAAGAGAAGAGAAGAGAAGAGAAGAGAAGAGAAGAGAAGAGAAGAGAAGAGAAGAGAAGAGAAGAGAAGAGAAGAGAAGAGAAGAGAAGAGAAGAGAAGAGAAGAGAAGAGAAGAGAAGAGAAGAGAAGAGAAGAGAAGAGAAGAGAAGAGAAGAGAAGAGAAGAGAAGAGAAGAGAAGAGAAGAGAAGAGAAGAGAAGAGAAGAGAAGAGAAGAGAAGAGAAGAGAAGAGAAGAGAAGAGAAGAGAAGAGAAGAGAAGAGAAGAGAAGAGAAGAGAAGAGAAGAGAAGAGAAGAGAAGAGAAGAGAAGAGAAGAGAAGAGAAGAGAAGAGAAGAGAAGAGAAGAGAAGAGAAGAGAAGAGAAGAGAAGAGAAGAGAAGAGAAGAGAAGAGAAGAGAAGAGAAGAGAAGAGAAGAGAAGAGAAGAGAAGAGAAGAGAAGAGAAGAGAAGAGAAGAGAAGAGAAGAGAAGAGAAGAGAAGAGAAGAGAAGAGAAGAGAAGAAAAGAAAAGAAAAGAAAAGAAAAGAAAAGAAAAGAAAAGAAAAGAAAAGAAAAGAAAAGAAAAGAAAAGAAAAGAAAAGAAAAAAGAGATAATTTGGGAAGAATCTTGACCTGAAGGGACTTTTCTGAATGTGTTTTTCCCACTCACTCACTGTTGAGAGACTCTATGTACCCATGGGGATGTACTTGACAGTTTCAGTAATGTCCTTGGAGGCTTTGTGCAGCATGAAATTTGTTTCTGATTTATAGAAATAAGTAAAACATAGCATCTGATTTCTACCTAAGAAACAATGCAAGCAAGGAACAATGTTATTTTTTCTTGTTAAGAAAAAGATTATTATTTTCTAGAAGTTCGACTCTCCATGTTGAAGTGGAATTATCTGTAAATGGCACTCTCCCCCAGGACAAGCAGTCCTGAATTCTTTGCCCCTTTGCACTATGGTTTTCATACACCCACGGCCACACATGGCAATGCTGAATACCATCCCCATGCAATCGTGACAGAGCCCCTTCCTGGCAAGCAGCATCCTGGACACATGCTGAGAACAGCAAGCTGCATGCTGCTCTACCATTCCCTGTTCTCAGTGTTTTCACTTGCAGGAGCAAAGGCAATGTTCCTCTAAATGAGAGGCCCTAATCCTCTAACAGAGGGTAAACCAATGGCTTATAAAGGTAACAGTTTAAAGTGTCAAAGTTACAAAAGACAAAACTTCCCTTCTGCAGAAGTCAGTTTACTAGATGTATGCTATAACAGCATTAAGAATGAAAACATTAAAAAAAAAGAAAAAAGCAGAAGTGCTCATTTTAAACACATGCTGGTGGACCAGGGAAATTCCAGAGGAAGGCAGAACTGGTCAAAATTTTAAAAGTAAAAATGGCACCCATTTTTCCTACATGGTACAGCAGGAGATGGGAACACCAGCAGCACTGTAGGTTTCCTCAGACTCTGCTCAGGGTGAGAGAGATGTGCAAGCTGATCCCTGGTGAGATCTTGCAATGTGCTGACTGTGGGTCACAGCAGGAATAGTAAAAGAAAAGTTTTCATTTGCTGGCTGATAAGCCAATAGATTTTCCAAAAGGTTCTATAGCAGGAATGGGAACATGGAAAGGAAGCATGGGTGCTGATAGAGTTCCTCAGGAACATCCTAAATCCTACCAGTTTCAGGGCTACTGAGCTTCAGTTAAGCAGTGAGGAGAGGATAGAAATGAGCTGCTGTGAGCAAAACCAGCCTGTTTTCAATCATGGAAGGCTTACCTAATCACCTATAGACTTTCATCCAAATCATCAGCTGTATAACAGCCACCAGCCCGTTCACAGACCTGCTCTTTGGTAATGGTAATTGCCTGTTGCACACAGCCTTGCACAGCCTTCTGTACACACACCAGCCCTGATACACCCATCTTCAGCATGGCAACAATACCTTCAGCTGTGGGGAGGAGCAGATGATGACACAAAGAAAAATAATGACACAAAAGAAAGACTAATAACTAAATGAAGCATTCAAATGTTATGTGTGCCAGTCAACAAAATGTAATGAAAAATAAATCCCATCAGAGAAACCTCAGATGACAGTACAGGCTTGGCTGTTCAAAGGTAAGGTCACAGCTGTACTAATGTTTTTGGATGCTTGACTTAGTACCACATGCTAGCAAGCAGAAAAAAAAGAACTTTTTCATGCAATAAAGGACAAAGTTATTGCATCAAGATCTGGATGAGCAGTTCAGAGCAGTTATTGGTGAGACAGTTGTCTTTGAAAATTGACATTTCCTTTAGGGCTTTTTCGGTTTCCTAAATGGCCAGTAAAGTAAATATAAAATCAGTGCTAATCAAACTTGAAGTGATATAGCATTGTCAGTGTGATAAACAGTGACAAGAACAGGGTATCCAGCAAAAACTGTATCAAAAGCTGTCATCCAAAAATGAAAAGTAGAAACATTATAGGGAATACAAAAGTGTCACCCTCTTAGTCAATGTAACAAATTACAGAGTCAAAACCTAGCAGGTAACCCATTATTATGACTGTAACAAAAGGGCAGAGGTAATTCCTGGATATGAAACAAGGAAGTAATGAAGAAGTTATTTTATCTCAGTGCATGGCACTGATAAAACTTGTACTGGGATTTGGCACACAGTTTAAAAATAGGGCAGAAAGCGGGAAAGGGCTCACTTTGGTCAGCTCATGAGGGCTGTAGAAGGAAGAGGCACAAGGAAAGAACTAATAGCAGGAATCTCAAGCCAGAGACATTCAGATTCAAAATTAAACACAAGGTTTTAAAACCAGGACAAATTATCAAGTGAAGAAAATAATTCCTCATTTTCTGACAGCTTTGCTTGAGGGGTGTTGGGTAGCCTGGTAACTTGAGTTTGGCCAGATACAGATTGCATTTCAGGCAGTCCCCAAGACCAGTTCACAGGAGATCGACCATCTTTACCAGCTCTCACATCTATTAATAATTATAAGTAATTTATTTTTTCGGTATTATTCATCATATTTACTGCTGAAAAAAGCCAGTCAGAATTATTAATGGCCCAAATAAGAACCACATCTCACTTAAATGTAGGGCCTTCAACTAAGACTTCTAAAATTTAGAGGAAAACTTGTACTCTAAACATATACTTCATGGGAATGAGTGGAGCAATACCAAGACTATGTTGTATGGTTTAAATTGAAGCAATTTATCCTAAAGTACCCTTTAAAACAAGGAAAAAACCTTAATAAACAATTTTTAACATTATCATTCAACTCCTACTATTGATAAAAATTTATTGCTGCACTCTTAAAATACATATATTTTACAGACATTTTCCTCTGCAAAGGGTTCCTTAAAGTACTTTGCTGGGCAAATACTGGCAGTGAGCAAATAAGCAAATCAGCAACAACAATTCCATTGTCAATTATCACTCTTGCTCAGTCCTGCATTTTAAAATATTGTATAAAGGACAAGTGACTGGACACCAGGATGACCATGTAACCTCTTAAAGCAAGTGTTTTCATTTCTGAGACTGAGGAAATAGAATGGAATCAGCCAGCCTTCTCCTTTCCTTCATAATTTCTTCCCTTGGAAATTTCTAAATAAAGCTAGTGCTTCTTTTAATTACACTGAGTAACCCAGTTTCAAGAAAGTCACACAGACAAAATGGAAAGAAGACTTTATCAAGGTCAAGTGCATATTACTTTCAGCAGAATGCTTCCCATAAAACCAACATCTTCTTGCTGCTTTGATCAATGAAACATTTGATATTAAAATGTTTGCATTTTGTTGTTAGAAGTGGAGAGCTGTAACGATAGAAATACTGGTCTCACTTTCTGTCTAGAAAAATGCTTAAGTACGTATGACTCCTGCCTCCACGCCTGAAGCAGGTGATGCTCTAGGGCATTATGAGGGGCTGGGGGGTTACATCTGTCTTTTCAGTTCTGCAGGAAACAAGAAACCTTCTGCATTGTCAAGAGATTCTGAAAGTGAACATTCCCATAGGGTCCCAGGCTGCCTGATTAGATTAAGATGACATTTTTTAGAACCATGTTGTAACAAGCAGTAGCAGTGATTTTCATTGTTTCCCATACCCATTTTCTCTGTGTTCTGCTTTGGGATTTTAATTTTATTTTAACCCTATAGTAATAGTCCTCATACCAAAACAAGTTGAGGTCTTGGGTCTCAACCCAGTTAGCTTAATGCAGTTTTCCAAGGAAAAATTATGCAAATCTTTGGTGTTTCTTTTTCATGTAAGTTGCTCACTTTGAAACTTGCTTCTGGAGTGAGACCTTTGAGACCATAGGCATCTCACATGAAAGGTCTGGTTGTATTGCTCCTCATCCCTCCATGCTCTGTTTGCTCAGTTCAAAAAATATGACAGGCTGGAAAGCAGCTTGCTTACTGCAAGCCAGAGGGATGTGGAGCATGTGTTACTCACTTTGGTCTACATCCTGCTTCTTTATAATGAAAGTTCCTATCCGGATGGCATTCACATCCTGAATTTTCTCACAAGTAGCCTTTGCTGACAGATCAGAACTAGCTGCTTAACAGCTTCACCTGGCAAGGCACAGAAATTGTGGCTAGTGTGATTAATAATAATAAAACTTTATTTCATTCTTGTTTTGTAATCAAGCTTGTTTCAGCTTGTTCATTCATGTAGAATATGCATGCCAGTTCAAATGAAAGCTGAGGAGGGCCTTTAACCATGCCTGAGCTTGGTATTGTGTTGGTTCTCTGTGCCTTCTTGAATCATGCAGCAGCTAAGGTTAGTTTAAACAGTGGTCCTTTCTCATCTGCCTTGTCCTTACCACATGAGATACTAATCCCCTCCACTGCAAAGGTGAGACAAAGAGAAATCCTGCAAAGGGAATCTCCAAGGACGACAGGCATAAGGCTAGATTCAGTCATCTTTGCCTTTCAGGTGTGAAATCATAACAGGAGATTTAAAATGCTGTAGAGCAGAGTTTCCAGCTCTGTCAAATGTCACTTCTTGACTCCTGAGCATCCCAGATGTGCAGCAGTGACTGAAGTACTGATGTACATTTGAACTTCAAAGTTTCAGGATATTCAGCCTCTAATTAAGGTGGATTAAAAAACATCCACTACATGCAGGTCAGGTATAATTGTCCAGGCCAATTCTCTTCAGGCTGATTTTTCCTCTGAGGCATTTAGCATTGGCCAGTTTCCAGGAGGGATGCTGAGACCTCTGCTCTGATTTGATGGTACATTTGGGGGTTCCTAAAAAGTTGATATCTCTACATATTTGACAAAGGAACAATATAAGATATGGGAATGTAGAGAAAGGAAATTGGGTCCTTTTACGTGGCTGGGATACAGGAATAATAGGCAACCAGCCAGTGCCTTGAAGCTTTAGGGTCCATTTTGGTGGCTCCCTACTTCACTTTTGCACAGGACAGATGTTGATACTGTAAAAGGAAGAACAGGAGTTGGAGACTGATCCTATTGCAATGGAGGCATTCTAAAAAAGGTCTGCAGTTTTAGGTGATGATGGGTTTTCTACTTCTCTTCTACTGAGTTGTAATTTTGAGTTCTCCAAGAAAATATGAACCATTTCTTGGACTCCTTTTTTTCCCTACAGACTGCTAACACCTTAAAGGAACATGTGAAAGAAATCATCTCTCACTATAAATACCTTGTTTGAAAGGTGAAGGCTGAAATTACCTGTGTATCTGAATGTTCCATGGGGAACAAAACAATTCCTTATGGACTTCAGCACAATGACACGGTCCCTCTCATGAATAAAGCATATCACTCAATCTCCACACTTTTCTGTTCTTTGCTCTGTGCATGTCAGTTTTCTCTGACTAAAGGTGGAATAGACCTCGCTGTCTTCAAGGCAACAGTGTCTGTACGTATAGAGTGAGAACTTTGGGGAGCAGCATGGCTGAGGAGGTGCTGCTGGTGGAGGTTGTAGATTTGAGCAGATCAGGAACTGGAGCTGAAAACCAGAGTTTGCAAAACTGGGAGCTTTGGGATTTTGGCATAGCAACCAAAGGGTGAAATAACTTAAAGAAGCATTTCAAGAAATGGCCTTTATTTTGTAAAAATGAAATTAACTACCCTCTAAAGGTTAATATTGAAAAGAGGTTGACTGATTCTTAGGTAATATGTTTCATTCAACATTCCCTGGCTGTTTGTCATCTTTGATAGATGCTTCTGTATAAAATATAGGATCTTCACCAGCAGATAAAATGGGTAGACATTACTGAAGCATGGTGAAAGTAAGGTAGAGTACAATATCCAGTGCAGAAGGCTGAGGAGAAAGAAATAACACTATAAATTTTTAACTCACCAGAACTTATGACTGAGACAGACTGTAGTAACCCCACATGAGAGCCCGCTAGAAGACAATGCTAACGTCTGCTCCATAGGATCTTTCATTGCAACAACCCACACATATCACTAGTATCAGACACATCCCTACAAATAGCATAATAAATTCAGCATTGGGAAATAAAGCTATTAAGGAATCATCCAAAAATTTCTTGATTTTGTATCATGTTTATAGAATCATAGAATCATTAAGGTTGTAAAAGACCTCTAAGTTCATTGAGGCTAACGATTAATCCAGCATTGCCAGGTCCACCACTAAACCACATCCCAAGCACCAAGTCGACATGTTTTTTGAACGCTTCCAGGGACAGTGATTTCACCACTTCCCTCGGCAGCCTGTTTCAATACCTGAACACCCTTTCAGTGAAGAAACTCCTCCTAATATCAAATCTAAATCTCCCTTGGTGCAACTTGAGGCTGTTTCCTCTTGTGCTGCCTGGGACCTCACATCCAAATTGAAGCTGTACAGCCAAACTGCCCCTGGTTACACCAGTCTGCCAGGTTACACCTTCTGCCTACACCCTCTGTGTAAATCATACAAGAGGGTCCTTGTTATGGGAGTTTCTTCCATGTAAGAGAATACAGTGCTTGTCTGTGCAAATATGAGTGTATTCAGGTAACCAGCTTTGGTAACCTGCTTTCAGGTGTGGCAGGACCTGAGAAAAACCTATTCACAACAACTGGAAGAGTTCAGATAATTCACAGAACCAAACTAAAATTCTTGAGGAGCAGGAAGGTGGAAGGACTTCCCTCCTCTGCCCACTGAACACTTAAGTACTGTAGAACCAGAAAATGGTGAGATGGGCAGAGCGAATCCTCGCCCTGGTGCTGCCAGTTCAGCGTGGTAGAAGTCAACCCAGACCTGCTACCCCAGTCCTACCTCAAGAGTTGCTGTAAATACATTCAAACAGTTCTCTCAGCAAGCAGAATTAAATCGTAAGTCCCTCAGGACACAGAGCAGAGAGACCAGTAGCAATAATGAAAATATGGCTTAAAATTATTCCCGTAGTTAGGACAACTTTAATACTATAGTAGAGGTCTGCTGAGACAAACCACTTTGAAAATCCTACTGTAGTTAGTAATTCCGTGTTTTTATCAGGAAATCACTTCTGCTCACCATAAAAGGCTTGCAGGCTGTTTTGGTCTGAACATTTTAGGCTGCTTAATTATTTTTCTGTTCAGATAACTTTTAAATGTCTAAATGTTAGCAGATGAAGAAACTATGTGTAACTAATGGCAAATTCAAGACAAATAAATACTTCCTTTGATAGTAAACTGTGTTTCTTGTCAATAGGCACCAGCTGATGACTCTGCTCTTTGTAAAAGAAAAATATTTTGCAGATTTTTACATGCAAAACAGAGGACAAGGATGAACTAAGGTAGCAGGACAGAATACATTTGCATAGCCGTATGAAAATAACAAGCTGATCAAAAAACCACACAGGATTTGTGAAATGTTAATGATAGGTCCTAGATTGCTGCTTTATCATAACATTTTCTTTGCTGTAGCTGGGTGATGTGGTAACACATGGTGAAACTGAGTGAACATACCTAAGCCATTCCACATTGCTCTCCCACAGCTGGGTAAATCCCAGTGCTTCAGGAAGCAACACTCTGTAGAGGTGACAGATTTCTTCTCAAAGCAGCATAGCATGAAAGGCACTTCCTGGTGTCTGAGGGATGCCAGTGTCTTCAGTGGGATAGAAAACTGAAATATTGATCACCTTCATTGTTTAGTTAGTTGATGGGATATTTTATAAGACTTTATAATTGAATATTCGTGTAACTTGTCTACTATATGATTAGTATGTGGTTAAATGGCTGTTACGCATTAATAACCCACACCAACATCGATGAGAATATTGTCTCTCACAAACTAGTCACATCATTTTGAGAGTCACTGCTTGTTCAAGATACATCTTTAGGCTCAGATGAGTGATCACAAAGTTCACAGAACTAAGAATCAAGCTAAAACATATTGTTTCCATCAACTAGTCTCACCTCCTTTCTAATTTAATTATGATCTCTTCCCTGACTAATTCTCATGTGAATTAGAGCTTACCTTTTTAGACAAATATTCAGTCACTGTTTCAGCTTTCTAACAGTGTAATTACAGTCACTCTTTAAAGACCCATTGTACCTGGAGAACTTTTGGTTTTGTTTTCAACCTGTACTGCTTTAGCACTATATAATTGAAAGGAGTTTTACCACACTTGTTTCTGGGTGTCACAATTTTAAATCGCCTGCCCACCTCCATTTCTTTAAAATAACCTTTGAAGGCTACTGAAATGCTTTATCTGAGCCTGAAAACAAGTGCCAGGGGAGGGAGGATCTGAACTGTCAGTAATAATACAATCATTTTGAATTATGTACTTGATGTTTGAAGATTAAGCACAACTTATCAAAGATAAAATTAACTCAATCCTGCAACTGTGCATGCACTTAATGAAGTTGACAGACATGCATGGGGCCCATCTGCTGCAGGTGATGCAGAGGAGCATGCTACCTGCAGTTCAGCAAGGATGTTAGGGTCTGCTTAGCTTTAAACAATACTAGCACACCCCTCAGTTGTTAATACTTTAGTGTGACTGCACTTCCATCTAAAATTAACTGTGTGCTTGAACTTTTTGTTGGCTAGTATCTTGCTGCTCTCCGCTTAGTGGGACCAAACAGTGATGAAGCAGAGCTGTGCAGGAATGCCTGATGCCACCCTGACCTTGGCAAAGACTACAATGTTACCAACTCTGCAAAGATTTGAACATATGCTTTGTTGAAAACAAGGCATGGGTAGATAATCCTGCTGACAGTTTTGGTCACCCTGTGACACTTCAAATTAAGATTGCTTTAGCATAATAGAGATAAAAATGTTCTCATTGATACAGGGAGTCTTTACAAAAATTACTAAGCAGACAATTTCTTACTAAAGACAGAACAGTGTAAGTGCAAGTGGTTTGGCAAAGTTAATTTACTTTTCTACTTTTCATCTTTCCTGTCTGAAAAAATTGGGAAGAAACCCATTCTAAGGTATAGTAATAAAATAATCCTGATGTGCATCTGTCTCTGTTGTGCCCTGATATGGTCTCACACAGGAGTGATACTTTGATTCTGGGGCAGACGCTGAGCTGGTTTTGTTAGAACTGCCTTCTAATCTAAAGGTAAATTCTGCATTAAACTGTCATACATATGAGGGCACCTTAGCACTCCTCAGAATCCTTAATACAAAAGTGGAGCTCAGATTTCTCCAACTTTCAGCCCTAGCTGCCAGCTTTTGTGGGTTTACACTTCACTTTTCCCTAAACCTTGATGGGAAGGGAGACATAGGACCCAGAGCATATCAAAGAGTAGTTTTATATGACTATTTGCACTAGCAAAGAAAAATAATTACATAAAACAGTCCTGTGTCATGCCCAGAACAGTAGATACTGATTTTGTATCTGCTGCTATGAAAAGAGTCATTGTTCTGTGGTTCCTCTAATTCACAGTCAAGATCAGAGAGGAGCTGCAGGCTCCAATCCAGGGGTTAGGGCAGTAAAACAGAGACAAAGGAAACAGGAATTAAACCCAACCTGGTTTCTTCAAATAATGGCAGAAAACAAACAGGAGAGGATATTTAACAATTGTATAAAACCTTTAATGATTACAATTGCAAAGAACTAGGG
The DNA here is from genome assembly GCA_013397895.1 of Origma solitaria. Taxonomy (NCBI): domain Eukaryota; kingdom Metazoa; phylum Chordata; class Aves; order Passeriformes; family Acanthizidae; genus Origma; species Origma solitaria. Next base: position 509,430 of record VZRL01001283.1, on the reverse strand, counting down.
ACAACAACCCCAAAATGGCATATGTGCAGGAATTACTTTTGGACTTGCAGACTCCATGAAGGCACAGACACTGACTGATATATATGCATCCATTTTTTTGCCACTGGAGAAAAAAATCAAAATATATTATAAAAAGCTGTCTTCATTAGTGATAGGAAAGAAAAAGGTAAGGCATATAAGTTTAACATCTAGATTACATCATTCTAATTTCAGGAGAGTTCTGAACCCACATGAAATATTTGTTCATCTTCTCCAAACCAAACCTATTTGAATGTAAGTGGTGTTTTACTCAAACTTGCAGGCAAACAGTGTGAGAGTATTTTTGTTCATTTAACTTCAAACTCTAAAGACCATTAAATTAAATTACATTTCCATTTTGTCTTGTGATAAAAGCTTTGGGCTTTTTTTACAGTTTGGTTGATAGTGATTGCTTTTTTTTTTCTGGCATAGCTTTGCACAGGTTAAATTCACTACAGAGGTTCTTGGATAAGACACCACTGAGTGCAATGTCAGATGCTGACACCCATGTCTTTGTTTTCTTATGGCACCTACCAAAAGACACAGGGTTTCCAGAATTCAGAGGTAACACTCATGATTTTCGTCCCAATGTATCATGAATCAGCTCCTTTCACTTTTTTATTTTAAATGGTATTAGGACGAGACACTTAATAGAATGAGATGATGGGCATCAGTTGGGAGCACTATAGCCCAGGCATTGGGCAGCTTAAAGCAGACTGAAACTACTGCTCTGAGAGAGCATTTGATGGCAGCAGCTTTTGACAATGAAATCATTTTAGGACTTAGGAGGTCAACAAGTGAAATAATGAAATATCAGGATAACAAGTGGCAGTAACAAAAAGAGTAGGGTGGCAGAAGTCATTGCTTTTCTAGTGCTGTGCTGAACTCTGCCTAAGTTACTGCAGCAAGAGCCCTTTACCAAGATACATCAGAGCAGAGTTGCACAATTTTTTATGATATCCTTCTATCTTCCCAGCTTTGCAGCTAGGGCTTGCAGCTGCAAAGACCTTACAAAAATAGCTACTGAAGGTACTAAAGGGTATTAAAAAATGAGCACCAGAAGACTTTTCTTACTACGTTCTACTGATGGTTCCTCTAACTGCAGGATGCATTCTGGCTTTTTTGAACTGCTGTCATTCTTTCTAAAGGTGTGGGCTTGAACCTCCAAGATCAATTTGGACAGTGATCGCATTGCAGTGTTTAATTCTGCTTTTTGCTTGTTTGAACAAAGCCACAAAAAAGCAGCCACTAGATCAGAGAGGTGCAAACAAGTTATGCAAGGCTTCACAGGTGACTCAGCAGGTCCAGCCAGGCAGCTCCCTGCAAACTGGTAGCTGTTTCCATACTGGCATCTTTCCCCTTTCCAAAACCCCTTCCCTCAGCATGGGTCAGGCTGGTTCTTCCACATTTCAGTTAATCCAGTCTTCACTTCTGCAATCTCACCAGTATTAGCAATCAACACTTGCTCTTGCCCTTAAATGGCAAATCCCAGGTCAGCACAGAACTGCTCCTGTGTGGTCTACTATAGGAGGATACACTTACTATGAAGATATTTTCAAAGTGATGAAGTGTATGACACTTGCTTCATACTATCCATTAGTCACAAAATGTTTTCTGATCAGAACTCACATAATGGCGGTCATCTACTTTTCTGTGCATCTGCCTTATTATGTTTCAAGGAGAACTCTGACATAAAAGGATGTGGTAGAGCGCCCATCATCAAAGCTTTTCAAAATGTGATTGGACAGATTGATTATTGCTAGATAATCTCACCAAAGATCCCTTTCCCACTAAAAGGTTGGACCAGATGATCTCTCAATAGTCCCTTCCAACCTGGGCTGTTCCATGGTGATTCTATGATTTAGTTAGCAGTTGTAGTGGCAAGATATTAAAATTGACTTTGCAGGACAAATGTTATAGAAAAGCTACTGAACATTCCTGGCAGAATTTCTTTACTTGGAATCAAGTTTTACAGACTTGGGACTACCCAGGTACAAGCTGCCATTTACTCAGCAGCTTTGTTTCCACATTTCTGTATTCATCCTCATTTTATGTTGGCATTAATATTTACTGGGGGTGGCTGCAGGCTTTGGAGTGCTGCAGGAATCCACATAGCCTGAGTGAATTCATGTACCTTCTCTGATTTATGCATTACAACAGGCCCATAATTGTATCCCAGAGCTGCATCTTATCCCCCAACAGAAGCAGTATTTAAATTGAAAATGATTATCCAGTTACGGCAATAGCCAGAAGCAGAGACTGTAACACACTTACAAGCTTTAAGGGAATAAATTTCCTGTAAAACAGGTTAACTCCTGCTTGAAGAAAAGTGACTTAATGGCAATTTAAAATGCTAGATAATGAAATGTAAAGAAAAGGCTGAGTGGGGACCAAAGTACTCCTGGGAGAAATGGAGGGAAAACAAATCCCACTTACAAATCTGAGATGCCCAGTCCTAACAGATTGTAACGTGAATAGTGCCCAAGTTGGTTCTGTAAAATACCAACAGTATTTCATGATGTTTCAGCCCTTTATCATCAGAAAAAGTCAGTCTGCTGAATATCAGTTTGTCCTTAATACCCAGGAGAGGTGGTATATCCCCTTTGTTTTTTACACCACCTTATTTTGCTGCCCCAGTCAACTGTGTAATGATGGACCACTCAAATGCATGTGGCAGACCCAAGACAATCTGTGGTTGTAACAATAAAATAGAAATTAAGAAAATAATACTGGTGACTCTGAAACCAGTATACTTCCACAATTACAGCACCTAGTCTGGGTGAGACCTGGCTTAAGATTTCTTGTATGAAATTATGCCAAAACTTTACTTAAACATCTACCACATCTACCAATCAAGCCAAGCATGAGGACCTGTAACACACAATTGTAACCACTTCAATTAAAAAATTTTTGAGTGTATCACCTTGGTGCTGTGGAAATACTAATGACACTTCACTATGAATGGAAAATCAGTGACAGACGTATATACAAAGGGTACCTATGGTTCTGAAGCTAAAGAATAATTCAAGTGTTTAAAGAATGAAACTAAATTTGTTAACTGCACTAACCTCTTTTGCAATTTCAAATCCACCAGCTTCCTGGTATTCTCTTAACTCCCCTTTTCATCCCTTTCCTTTTTGCTTCCTGAACTTTCTGTCTCTCCAAGTAGCACTTGGACAGGTGGTACCTCTGTCTGCCTTCTCAACCCAGGAACTGCTACAAGCAGTTTGTCACATTCTGCAACTTCTTCCCTCTATCACCCACTCCACCCTCCACCTTCTCCCGAAGCTTGTCAGTTTACAGCTACTAAGTAGTTAAATGCAACAATATTTGCATAAGCTATACTCAATATACACAGAGTTAACACTGTCCTTTTTGGAGTTTAAGAGTGCTCAAATCCTTCTATATACTGGAAACTTTTGAGTGGAAATTTTGAAAGCAACTGAAGTGTCATCACTAAGACATGACAAACTAAAAAATCCAAAATAATGGTCTTTGAAGATGCTAACTACAGAGTTCAGTCAGATCACATTCATTCATATGATCACAGATCAAAGCATTTCATGCTGCTATGAATATGAAATCAGATGTCTTCTCACTATGATAAGCTAGTTTTGAAACGAACCCATATTAAATAGTGAAAAAGCTGACCATGTCCACTTCAGTGGCTGAAAGTATACTTCACTTGAGGAAACAAAAGAATATAAAAATAAGGCATTTAATTGAAGGAAAAAAAAGTATCCTACAAAAATTTTATCTTGCTCAATTTTAGAAACCACAACAGTATTAATAAAATCCTAAAAGACAACTAATACAGTGTTTATTTAGAAGCAGCATGAATCCAAACAGTGCATAAAATTCCCAAGTGTTTATTTTTACGGTTTAAGTGCATATATTCTATAATTTTGTGCCCTTCCACAGGAACAAACATAGAGCAGCTACATGATTTGTTCTTTTCAGAAAGCTTTTACTACTTTGAAATCTCATCTTTATAACTGGGTAATACAGTGAACTAGTTCCTGTGATGAATTCCAGATTTATATAGACTAGATTTCAAAAGAGTAAAGTCAGTATGGAAGGCGTTAAAATTTTTTAATATTCCCATAAAAGGCAACATAATAAACAATTTAAGTGAATTAAGACAGGCAATATACACAAGACATTTGTAAAAAAAACAGATGTTCAATACAAAATATTCAAATATCTCTAACAATAAAAGAGAAACCTTTTTATAAGTTAAAAGTATGGGCCCACACTTCTGAATGTCAACAGTGAGAGGTTATAATTAGGATATCTCTAAAGTTTAAATACAATCTGTGCAGGCTAAATTACTTCCACAGCTTTTATAAATGAATGATGGAAGACAGAATTACCTAATATAGGAGCCTGAGCACCAAAAATTAAATTTCTATTTTTAAATGGTTTGTGTGACTTCCCCCATTTGCTACAAGGATAACCTCTGTAGCTTCTTTGGCTATGAGGCCATCATCTCTGAATAGAAGCCCCAAACAAAATGGGAAATATTTCCACTGTTGATAAGTAACAAAGGAGTATAGTTTGGTCAGAATGCCAAACATTATGGAACAATTCTATGCTTATAGAAAAAAGGTTCTATTTCTAAAGAGTTGAATGTGAATTCACGACTGTCATCTTTAAATTATACGATAAGTACCACAGTATTGACAAAGCTTCACAAATATAATTCGTTTTGAAACAAAACTGTCAAAAAAGCACAGAAAAATTTATTATTCTTACTGGAATAGCTAATGAATTTCTACTTTAAATTTAGATTTTTGCTTCAAATGTTATGTATATGGCATCATTTTCATCAACCCTGTTCTCAGGGAAGTGGAGATAGTATCAGGATACAGAATAGGCAGGAAGGCTGAATTCTCTCTTCCCCATCCAAATGCTTCCAAAAGATCTTACATACTGTAGATAATGGGAAATACCAGAATTCACCCACTTCACCCATGTTACCATTGCCTATATAAAGCCGTAGTGTACTTTGTGTCTAGCTTGGACAATAGCCACAGTGCTCCATCACAATGATTGATGTGCATTAGACTTCTATTTCCAGCTTCTTGCCCTTCCAGATGCTGGAGACTGGAGAGAACAGACACCAACACTCCAGCTCCATAAATGGAGGATAAATGAAGCAAGAGCTTCACCACACTTGGCAATGGCCTACATCCATCTGAGGAGCAGGAAGAGCATTACTGACAAAGCACCTTCCTGAGAGATGCCACATGAGGTTTACAGCCTTAACAAGTTGAGATGGAAAGTCCTTTGGTGCTCTGAAAGTTTCAGATCCCTCTCTTAAATAGAGTTCCAATAGAACTCTTTGGAGTCTCTGAGCAAGACTAAACGTAAATAAATCACATGCAGAGAACCTTAAATCATTTCAACCCCTTGGCCAGAAAAACCATGCCATGCCTGGAAGCACCAAAGCAATGATTACAGAAGAAAAAAGATTTACTGCGTTGTTGTCTAATATAGGTTTTCCAGATATGTGCTTGGAGTCTTTTGTTTGGTGGTTAACAACCATGCCAATTGTCTGGTCAAAACCTGGGAAAAGATAAAAACTTCATTTTACAAAGCCAACCAAGATGAAGAGAAACTTAGTAACCAAGTATATACACCTTTATTTCACTATCACAGTGTAAAACTTCTGTAAGAAGACATCATCAGCATAAAGTAAATTATAGTCAGTTTAATTAGGTACCTTCAAAGAATGGGTAATAAATTAAATACTTTACATTAAAAGTTACTTCTTTATGAAATCTAATTCTCTCTTTATGTAGTTTCACAGCAAAGAAAGGAATGAAACAAGCCACATCAGAAGAGGAAAAAGCTGTTCCATGAGTTTTTCTAAAGCAAAGGATGCTGTTTTGAACAGAAACAATTTATTGGCAACGCGTTTTCTGTCAAGAAGATATATTGGTTTTAAAAGGAAAATGATGGAAACAACCTTATTACTTGATCTGATGGAAAACAAGCTCCATACAAAAGAATTTATAACTTCTATTTAACAGCAATTTTATACTACCAGCAGCTGGAGTTTTTTCTGTAGCACTTAGGTAATTTCTTGCTCTGCCTCTGTATTATCAATACTTCAGTATTGTGCTTCATTAGCTCTTACTGTACACACACCGTTATCCTATGTTTTGTCCACCTGCACCATTCTATATGCTGATAAAAGCACACCATTCTAGAATGCTTGATTTTAACTCACACTGTAATAAAGTATAACTGGGTATGTGCATAAGCACACGTTTAAGGTTGGAATATTACAAACCAAATCAGTATATTTTATATTAACTTTTTTTTTCTTCTTGGATTTGACTATCTGTCAACACTCACAACCTGGAAATTTCAAATAAAGCTGCTGCTTTATTACAAAAAAAAAATTCCGCACCTCAGACAAAACTTAAAACCCCACCACCACCACAAACCTCCTTAGCAGGTATATGGCTGGTAATACTGTTACTTTTGAAAAACACATCTAAACCTAGCTTTAAATAATGCAAAACAGCTGCAGAAAAATCAAACTTCAAAGTCTAATAGTTTAACTCTCAACACTTGCTGTGTTTTAGACAGTAGCAAATTTTCTTGAGGAAAAACTGGGAATAATTTTTCCTAGATATATCCCTCAATTGTACATAAAGTGTAGACTCAGAGCATGAACAACTAGGTAAAGTAAGTCCTTCCATTAGCTTTGTTATTTACAGAATAGGTACAGACTGATAACATTAGCAAATCTGAATCTTATTTTGCACAGCTTTTCAAAGTTTTAATTAATAAATGTGCAGGCAAGGGTGGACTTTCAGAAACAGTGGGTATCACAGGCTATTAGATACACCAAATCTAGGAGTATTACCAAAGGAAAAACACTGACAGAAAGAATTAGTAGTAGCAGCATTCTGTTTTCAAAAAAAGAGACACAATTCTTTATTCCCACCGCCATATTTATTGCTTTACGAGGCGCTGCAGAGTCTGATGTATTCCGAGACCACATTGAATAGGGAATGAAAAAGTGAGTTAAAGGAGGGATGCAAAACCTAAGAGCATGAATCACATGAGCAGCCCAATTTTGCCAGTTTCGCATTACATGTATACCACAGCATCTATGTGTATAATGTATTATACATACTCCAGCAGTGCTTATGAATTTGTAAAAGAAACTGTGGGATTACATACTGTCCCTGCTGCAGCTAAAGAGTAAGTTGCTGAGCATGGAAAATATACATGAAATGAAGAAAAAATAGATGCTGATAAATGCAGGTGCATTAGCTAGGTTTACTCCCTTTACTTAATGCACCTGCCTCATTAGAAGCTTGAAACATTGTCTGAGTGCTTAAGTGTTTCCTGTTCAGGACAGAAATATCAAAAAATTCATCAAATGGTTAAACACTCCACTGTATTTTGAACTTTCACAGAATTACAAGGAATAGAGAATAAAAAATGCTGTATAGCCAAATCCAGAGCATCAACAACAGTTTGGAGTTCTCACTGTAATGGCAGATCCAAAGGACTTCTGTCTCTAAAGCAATTCATCTGCACATTCGCACCTTGACTTCCAGTTAAGTATAACAACAATGAAACCTGGAAACCTAAATTTTCTCTGTGAACAAGCTGTTAAACACAGCAGTGTCAGATATGGTTTCTAAACAATTTTGAAACATAGGACAGGTTTCCAACTTAGCTTAGAGGTTGTCTGTAATGTTTATTCACCAGCAATGATCCTTCAGGGTAATGAGTAAACATTGAAATCATTTAGAATTAGCCAGCCACCAACCTTTTTTAAAAAAATGGATATAGTCTTTTTATTTAAAGTCACAGCTAGCTTGTGATAAGCTAAACTTAGAGGAAATAGTGCTCTATGAAGTGGTAAAAAAACCCCAGAAGGTAAACTATTGTTCACATCTACCTAGAATTCTTCATATTTTCTTATTTAATTCTTAAAGCTGAGACAACTGCTAAGACTTCCGAGTTAGGAATGGAGCTTCTGCAGTGACAACTTAATCCAAATAAATGGATAAAGTTAAGCTGACATTTTCTCTTATAAAATGTTACTATAATTAGATATATATACAAAGAGAGGGCAGAAATTGCTTCTTCCAAGGTAACTTGTTAGATATCTCTGGTCTCAGTCATCAAGAAGACAGGAAGCTACAGTACACAAAGCAGAATGTGGAAAAGGACCAACCACCATTGCTCCTTTTCATTATCATGTCCATCACTTTTGCTCCCTTTGTCCTTTATGCTGCTGTTTCTGTATTTTTTCTGTTTAAAAATCATGTCCTCAGTCCTTCTTAAAAAGCAAGTGCAATTTTAGGTTACATTAGGAGAGGGAAGAAAAAAAAAGTCAAAAAGAAGACTCTTACCACTGTATTGCATAGTAGCTCCCAAATATGAATCAACAATTGATCCCAGAAGGCCAGCTGCTGCACCAAACACAATGATGGGCCATTGCGGAGCAGATATTTCCAGATCAGTCACAAAAATGAGCTGTGTTATGAAGTAGGCTATACCTACTGTCATGCCCCCAAGCAAACTTGAGAGCAGGCCCACTAAAGTAACTGCTCCATTAGTTCCTAAATCAAACAAAATGAAGCTGATTAACAAACTGGTTTTTAAAAACTTATATTAATTGAAATGTTTTATATGAAATCAAAACTGTTCGTAGCAATCTTTTCCCCTTATATCCACAAGGCTCTGCTACTGCAGCTTTCTACAATTCCCATTATGCTGCTGAGCAGCTTACCCTGTACCATTCCAGCCTGTTACTACTCCTTTCCCGTCTCTAGGGTTAGTTCCCTAGAAATATTCATCAGCATTAAGTTAAATAAAACTAGACAGCACACCTCTCAATGTCACCTGCTACTTGTCTGCTCTAGGTGGTGGTGGGCCAATAAAAGAAGAGATTTGCTCAAAAAAAATGAGACCTTGAGATGTGCACATTATTAAAGCAATGCCCTCTTTCAGAAATAGCATACCAAGAGATGTTTCACCAACACACGTAAAAATAAAAGATCCAAATCCATAGACAGAAGATGTCAGACAGCTCATTGAATAAATATCTGAAGAATGCATATAAAGAAAAAAAAAAATTCCCATGCACTTAAATCCTATCCAACAAGATCTGTACCTCTGATTGGAGCCAGAAAGACTCAAAGGCACACTGCTTTTAAGCCAGCATCCACCATGGAGACAACATTTGACAGACAGAAAGTTCACTTTATTCATCCTTAGTAGGATATTAAAGGAAATCAGTGATTTGGTTAAGAAGTGAATTTTCTGCAGTGTCTGTGTTGAATATATATGTATTCTACTGATTAAAACAATGTCTGAAAAAAATCAGTTGATAACTTGTATTCTTCATATTAGCAATATAAACACTTTTAATATTGTTAGCGTTTAGACATGACAGCATTCAGAATAATCTTAGCTCTGTGGATGCTATGTTCATGCATCATCTCATCAAGATGCAGAACAAACATGATAGAGTATATTCCATTCCAGAGAATGCATTCCTGGTAACCTTTTCTAATCCCAGATTTCTGATACTTGTTTTTCTATGTCTTTTTTTGAACTTTTCAAGTTGGATGCATGATTCAAAACACATTAACAAAATATTAAGAACATGTAGAAGAGGTAACACCTTACCTACTGGAACCTGTTCCCAGGTTGTTATCAATCTTGGTTTGCTTTTACTCATAACACTACCAATCTCTGAAGCCCATGTATCACCAGCAGAACATGCCAAAGCTCCCAAAAGGGATAAGCACATCCATGATGCTGTGTATTCCTTTGAAAAGTCGATAGGAATTTCACCTGGTCCATTTTCTATCATGTATAAGAGAGCCAGCTCAGTAGGAACACCACCATTACAGAACACCTGAACCCAATTCCTCTGTCCACCTGAAGTACAAAAACTGAATTTTAGTAATTTCAGACAACTGCATGAGGCAAAAGTAAAATACACATATATAAAGTGAAATTTAAGAAGACACATATTCAAAACAGAAACTATATGGCAATTTATTAAACAGAACACAAGCAAAAGCAAAGTGGCTTGCAAATATTCACGAAGATAGGGTGGAGAGGAGTGGCATCACTGTTCTCTGTTCTAGATGTTACATCTCATCCAACCCTTTGAAAGAAACAGGAATGTGCAGTATTTATTTTCCACAATGAATCTGAAAGAATTAAAGTATTTTGGCTTACCTTCTTTGTATTCGGAATCTATTTGCTTCTTTATATCTTTTTTCCACTTAGTAAGTTTTGAAGAAGTAACAAAAAATACAAGCAAAGAAGAGAAGAAACTGTAATTTGCAACTGTAAGGATAAATCCAACCACCAGTCCTATGAAGAAAAAAGCATATGAAGTTCCTTCATATAATAGTAGTTGCTTTGCAAAGAAATTGAGTCTTTCAACTTTTTTGAATACGAAGAGTATCTTCCTGATAAACCCAAGACAATCATGCAGTAAGAGGTTCTATTGCCAAATTGCTAATTTTATTGCAACTGCTGAAGCATGTGATTTTTAAGACCTTCTTTTGCCACAAATCAGTAATACTGTGCAAAAAATAAAAGAGAAGCAATACAATCCCCAGAATCCAAAGAATATGTAACTGAAATTTAAGTACTCTGCCTGAAGAATATTATTATTTGTATAAGGAGCAGATATATAGCTGTGGCTGTGCCTCTATCAGCAAGTTTATCATCAGTTAGGGTATCAAATCCCACACCCAAGGTCTCTAAGAACCTGTAAAAACATCCTCTATATCTTAGCAAATGCTACTTCACTATTCTGTTCTTCCTCTTCTTTTCCAGTTTTTGATTTTTATGCCACCTTTTTATTTCTGTAATTTTCTTAAGTATTTGAGCTCCTTAATCCAATTCATTTTTATGCCCCCTTTCACAGAGGCCTAATTTCACTCCTCACCGTCAGATTACAATTCTAAAGGACTGAAAGAAAAATGGCTGCATTTAAGAGCAAATGCCATTATAAGCCGGCCAGCAGAGCTGTTAAGTGGTAGGAACATAGAAGTCAAAAAGATTTTTGTCAGTTTAGGAAATGCTCCCCTTAACTCACAAACAAAAAAAGATTTGCAAAACGGGTGACATGGGAAGGAAGGATCTGAGGCCCTGTTTCACTCCACTGAACATCAAGTCAGACAATGTCACAAGACAAGGGTGAATCACCTCACCCAGAAACAGTGCATCAAATTTATAAATAAATACTATTGTACACTACGCTGGGCTTTTTATCATGTGGTTGAGAAAAACTTTGCAGAAACAGTCATTTGTTTTAACTGAAGTACAGATTGAATTTTCTTACTTTTCTTACTTTTGCCAGGCTAAAAAATGCCCTAGAACTGCTTCTATTACAAAAAGGAGAAGCATGTTCTCTTAAATAATTTTCTACCTGGCAGGAAGGCTGCTGACATGATCATTTTAGGGTATTGCTTTACCACTACTTCTGCCATTTCTTTGTCTCTCTGTTAATCCTTCTATATGTTAAAACAAACCACATGATTTAACTGCATACTGTACTGAATTTTAAAAGAATCTTCTAGGTTTATACACACACAATAATATTAATCAAATAAATTACAAACAGCAGCACAGGATTAACTTGACTGTTTAAATAGGCATAAGGAAAGAAAATCAGTATGAATTCAGGCTATGTATGCTTACGTACATACTTTATTATAATAGAACTAGGTAAAGTCTTAAATTACAATTTAATAATTTAGTTTACTAGATGTTTAGCTTAAGTCTCAGAAAAAACATACCTCCCAATGCACCACTGTGATCAAGACTCTTCTTTTTAAAACCCTGTGTAGCAATAATTAGTGGAACCATGACTGAAAAAAGCCAGCGCCATGGAGAAATGGGTCGTAAAGTACCTGAAAAATCACATAACAGGGTTATTAGATGATCCTCATAAAGCTCTTTTAATGTCTTCATGTCTGAAAAGTCATTATTTCCTAGTATATACTTCAATTTTCATCTTAATAGAGATTAAAACATTTTATCTATCAGAAGAAAGATATTCTTACGAATGGAAGACCAAAATATCTGCAATTATCTACTCAATTTTTTTGTTCAGCTCTCAAAAGAAAAAGAAAATATATTTAATGAACTAAAACTAATTACCAAAAATAGCAAAATGGGACAAGAAATATATATGGTCATATTTTCCATTCTAAAAGGGATTTATGAACTTCAAAAACTAAACATTCGAAATGCTAAGACCTTCTGAAACCTGACTTGGACAGAACAGGTAAGTTCAGGTTTTAGAAAGGAACCCCAAACATACAGCTATAATAAGGTATGCAGAGTTCAGCTTCAGTTATGTATAAAAATTCCAATTAACAAAACATTTGCATTGCTCTCATGCAAAGAGACTACAAAGCAACTTTAAGTAACTAAATTAGCAGAAAAGCTTTGCTCATAGATCAGGTATCGATTCATTCATGGCTAACTATAAGAACAGATGATGGTGATAATGATTATTATTAATGTTGGTGAAATTTCAGAAAATATGTCAACAAAAAAGGAATTAACAACACTGTCTATGGTCACTAATGCTTTTTAACATTGTAAGAGAAGAAAAATTAGTACAATATACTGGAAGCTTTAACTTGTTTTTCAAACCATTCCAGATAGCAGTGTTTTTAGGAAAAGTCATTCTTGTTCACAAAAAGATTTAGCTTGGTAGCTGTTGCCTATGCAAAACAAATAAATTTCTTCATCTCTTTTTTCATCATCTATTCTCAGTTATTCCTAGGTTGTGCCTAATACTGTCACTTTGTTGCCCACGCCATCAAAGAGAATGTCACAGTATGTTAATAGAAGGAGTGCTGCTAGGTAGATGACAGAAGGTTCCAGACTAGCTTTAAGTCTATGTGGAGAGAGCATTTCAGCATGGATACAAGATACCTAATGTCTGTGTTTCTAATACTTTATTGTGACTTATCCTTTTTATTCTAGTTTGGAAAACATAGCTGTTCTGTTACATATTTAAATGTAAATTGAGCTACAGTGATACTCTTCACTTTACTGGTCAACATAATTTCATTGAAATGAGCTTCCGGTGTTACAGCCATGCAAATACCTGACTGTAGGTGATTGGTATTCTCACAGAGCCAGTGTTTGCAATGCAATGTATGGCTTAAATTTATTAAATCCTTACTTTCCTATGAAAGCAGTTCCACATAATCAAATCTTCTGTATTTGGGAAGTATACTGCTCTTCAGAAACTCAAGAGAAATAAATTATTTCAGGTCTACTATTCAAATCTATGCAACAATGGCCCACCTACCATCCTCCTCATTATACAGAAAATAAAGCCAACTTGAAATGTTTTGAAGCATTGAACTGGAAATTAGCCAAACCCAAAACTTGTTTCACAATGACTGCTTCTAATGGTATTCTTCACTAACAATTTTTAAATTTGAATACTTAGACCACCAAGACAGACTAGTTGAACAACTCCCAAACAAAATTGTTTACTTTCACAAACAAAACTAACTGAATTAAAAAAACCCAAGTTATTTTCTCTCAAAATATCTACAGTGCCTTCTAATAAGCTTTTTCAAGTCACTATAATCTGAATTTAAATAAGCTTGCAGAACAGGAAAGTAATATCATACTCAGCAGTTGTAATTCCACACCATTCCATAAATAACTTCTAAGGAATAAATTTGTCATCAATGTCCTAAACACATTTGTTTCCTTCTAAAATTCCAGAACACTCACTAAATAAAAGAAGTATAAAGGAGTTATTACTGTCCAGTTGAAAAGTATGTTATTTTAATCACAAAACAGACTCAATAAATTACTGCTTTAGCAGTAAGATTCTTAGAAACTTTATAGTCTATCACCTCATTTTGACTTTAAATTGGAATACACAAAATTCATTGCAAAAGATGCCAAAAAATACATGTTGTGGAACACTGAAATTTAAATGTCTGAAACGAAATTGTTCTTTAATACTACAGTTTAAAAGCTTTCCTTATTTGTCATCTCAGAGACAAGAAAGCAATTGATTATACCATGAACTACACAACTTACTGTGACAGAATTCCACTGCCAAAAAAAGCCAAGCAACACAGTCTGCTACATGAAAGTGAAAGTAGTGTGACCACTTTATGAAACATCAGCCCTTTCAGTTCTTCTGACCTTAACGTAAGGCTCTTTAAAATATACTTGGAGCTGATGATGATCTCAGCAAGTTTTCAAGTAACAGTTTTTGTTTGAAAAAACTTCAAAAAGCGAAAGCCAATAGTTAACGTAGGTTTTCAAATACTAAAAAAAACCTCAAAATCTTGAGAAGTTATTTATTACATCTGCTATACAAATACAAGACATCACAAATACTGCATTAAAGTCAGTCTCAATCTTATAAAAGAAAGATTTCACACAGGCACAGGGGCTTGACTTGCTGGAACGATAAGCATGATGGTTTTCAACAAGAACTTTTGTGTCAGCAGTACCCCAACCTTTGCACAAACATGGGCTCCCTGGTATAAAGCAGGATAAACATGTCTGTGAAATCACAGTAAAACACTCATTGCAACACAGATTCACAAAACAGAAGCTTCTCTTCTGTGCACTGAAAAGCCCTCCACTATAGCAGGTGAGCAAGTGAGTCTTGCAGCCCAGGGCTGTCAGAAATTCAGACGATAAACACTAGCTGTGTATGAAGAGACCTCCAGTGCTGTAGCCTGGTATTGCTTATCACAAACCAAGGCAGCTTGTGGTTTGAGTGTGAGCAGTACTGGAACACAAAGGGGTTCCTTTTGCTTTGCTAACAAACAAAATTTTCATCTCTTCAAGGGAATTTTTAAACTAACCTTTTTGGATTTTCTTGTAGGGGAGAAAAGTATCCGTATTAAATTACTACTAAATGCAAGCAGTTAAGACTGAGATAGGATCTATAATAAAACAATGTGTTCTTTGACACTCCAGCTTCACTAACATCTGGCCCACTGTTTGGTGCTTAAGCATTACTATAAACTGCAAATTAATAAAAGTTTGTTTGAAATATTTTTACATTTATATCAAGGACTGCGGATTTCACCACTTTTATGGGCTGAACCTACTAAGCCCATTAACTTCTAAATGCTTTATTCACTTCCTTGAAAAGCCAAGGTCTTTCCAGAGTCTCAGGCAAATGAACAACAGAAGTTTTATGTCCTTCTTGTTCCATAATCACGGAAATCCTCCAAAAAGGAGGATTTGTCTGCAGTCTTCTCCTTTCTATCAATCCTTACCCTGATTCACCTGATACCAGGTCTCTCCAAGCTATGCTGTAAATTCCCACTCAAATTAGATAGAAGGGACTAGAATATCAATTGTTCGAAGAACTATACCTTTGCACAGCAGACACACACAAATGAAGCTGCACATTTAAATCCAACGCGGGTGGTTATAAATGACAAAAAGCCTGGTTGTGAAGCCTGCTTCTGCATACCTTCTACATGTCTGGCATCTCAGTGCAAGCCAAAGTACAAATGCCCAGACAACACAGATTTAATGCTGTATCAGAATTAATATCCCATCCTAAAACCTGAGGAACATGGAGCAGAGACATGCAACTGCCTCTACAACAGTCAACTTATACTGGTGGGATATTTATTATAGCTTCTTCTGGATCCAGGGTAACACTAGGCAGCTGAAGGTAATCATACTGCATCCCTAGGCACTCTCAGCAACACTGCAACGACACTGGAGCTCTTCCTGCATCAAACTGGCTGTGGTCTGAAGGACAAGTCTTTACCTGTCTTGGAAAAGCAGTTAAATTCTTCTAGGCTTGAACTGATACTGCAGGCAGTACTGCTGCTTTTGCACACTGCTGTAAGAATGGTCCTAGAGCTGAAATGCCAGACCACAGAGAGGACGTGTGTCCCTGCAACCACGCACAAATAAGTCACAGCCAGCCTGAGCTGCCTGAGCAGAATGCTGAGTTGACAGTACACACCTATGCCAGCCAGTCCATGCATGCATCCCTATCTTCTTAGAGCCTCTCCCGTTTCTCGGTTCCTTGACTAAGGAATTCTTCTTGCATGCCCTGTTCTGCATATTGCAGATGCTGCTGATTCCTAAAACAGTTTTGAAGGCTGGCACATTCCTCCCGTACTGTCACGTACTTTCCCTGATACAGAAAGGCCTCTGTCAGTTCAGCTGCTCTTTTCACTTCTTAAATTTTACTTGCTTTCTTTCTTTCAGGGAAAGAAATCACAAAGAATACCAACATTTTAAATTCTACGTGATCCCTGGGTGGAGCTGCAAGGAAGTGGCTGTCAGTACCCTCTAAACCACCATCACCTAGTGAGGTACGAGGTTATCAGCTCTACTGAAGAAAGAAAGGGCTATGCACTTCCTTCTTCCCGTTTTTTGTCTCCCGCCTGGCGGGGCCGGAGGGGAAGGTTCCCCCCTGGCCGTCCCATGCCAGCCTCTCCCCGGCCTTTGGACTCACCGTAGTACGTACTTGCAGTCATGGACACGATCCAGAACGCCAGCGAAATACAAATAAGCAAGTTCAGGATGACCATATTCGCCATCATCTTGAGGTATTCTCTGAAGAAATCCTCCTGATAATAGGACATGGGAAACCAGAAGGAGAACACCTGATGGGAAAGCACAAGGCGCAGGGCATCAGCGACACCGCCACCACCTCCTTCTCCTCCTGTTTCTCCTCCCGCCCGGCCGGAGCCGCGGCCGGGCCGGGCCCGCACCGCCCCCGGGGCGCTGCCGGGAGGCACCGAGGCGCTCATGGCGAGGCT
>VZRL01001283.1:408701-492513 GCA_013397895.1 Origma solitaria | reverse complement strand
CCCCGCGCATGCTCCGGCCGCTGCCGGCGCTGTGCCGCGGCCAGGGGGCGCTGCGGCCCGGGCCGGGCGGGGTCTGCGCCGCGTCCCGCTCAGCACGGAGCTCTCCCCGCTCCGGGCTGCATGCGGCAGCGTCCCTCCGCCGGCCCCGCCGATGGAGAGCCAGTTTGCGAAATAAACTCACGAACGACACGCCTGTGAAAGGCATGAAGTCTGGGGATAATTAGTGACACAAATGAGTACCTGGATGAGGTCTGAAACTTGTTGGAGCACTTCGAAGTTCATTAACAGCAATAGAAAGAGACTTGAAGCGTTTCTTAAAGTTGACTTGGGATGAAAACATGCCAAACCTGCCTGGTGGCTTTTCTTGGGGCATGTCAGAATTACTCCCAAAACACTCGAGTTGTAAATAAGCTAACATTAGCTACAGGAAGGACTCCACAGCTCCCACTTCCACACATCAGAGGCTTTGTCAACAAAGCACAGAAAGAGGTGAAACTTTGCAACTTTACAAAACCCCATCGTTTTGAGGCAGCAGCCTCAAATAAACAAGAAATAAATTAAATAAGTAAGACTTCAAGCATCCCAGGAGACAATGCTGAAGTAGCATTTATATATTCAGCATTTGTTCAGTGGCAGGTAGACCAAAACCTTCAAGTTCACAAACACTGTACAGATGAGTCACCTCAGGAACATAATAACCTCAGGTGCTTTTTTCTCGTGGACTTGTAGCAGCAACAGCAGAAAAGAATATTTATTTAAGTATTCAGTGTGAGACAGAGTAAAGTGAAGAAGAGTAAGAGATCTTTGATATGCAACAGAAGCAGTTTTAAAGTGCTTTAAAATTCAAGTGAACAATCCTAATTTAAGGGATGATAATTTCCTTACTGAATTTAGCACTATTTCTGGCTTGTGGCACCCATTTATTTTTGAGGCATGTTCTATCTCCTGTGTTTCATTCAGCATCTGGAGTAGGTTTCTGTCACGGTGTGACCACAGTCCATGTTGTGGATTCTTTTCTTTCAGAAACTTGGATATATTATTATGTTGCTGTGAAAGAAATACTCAGCTATTGCTCAAAGCTGCTCCTTCAGATATTGTCTAAGCTAAGAAAGTTATTCTGCAAAGACTTACAGATTCTTGATTTCAGCTGAACAATGCAGGCCTACTCCACTGGTTAAAGTTAACACTTGGATGCTTACAGTGTATTTTCTGCAGGCAACTGGAGCCAAAATTTGGAACAGGTGCCTTAGACAAGGATTTATCGTTTTTTCTGCTATATTTATTGGTAACAAAGACTGGTAACACCCAAAATTTATCTCAACTAGAGATACCTAAAACAATAATACTAATGTAGGAGTACTGATTTTATCTAGTATCTAGTCTTCCTTATTACCTCCCAAATTTTCATTAAACCTCCATCCGAGGTCTGAATTTGAGATCTAAGAATCAGGGACTCAGTAGCTGGGCTGCTTTGCAAGAACAGGACACCTTTCAAGAATAACACTGACATGACACTGCTTATATGCTTCTGCCAAAATCTAAGTAGCTTAGATTTTCAGCCAGAACAAGATCAACTCTACTTAAACTGGTGGCTGAACAAGCAGCTGCTTGTTCTGCTATGACCAACTCCCATAAAATTACTCATTCAAATACATCCTTAACTGTAATAAAATGTTTTATTTAATTTATTGCTTACTTTCTGTTTTCTAAAACTGTAACAGACTGGTACTGGAATTTCTGGTGGAGAAACAAACATTCCTGCAGGAATCCTACAGCCCTGGCTATTATCTGTGGCTCTGTAAAACTGTGGGACTGTGATTAATGGTAACACATAAGCTGGTGTGAAGAGGGAGCAGGTTTGTGGAGCTATAAAGGATCCTTCAGCTTCCTTCTTAGACCCCATACCCATGTGAAGTAGCACTTGGTGCTGATTTAGGGACATATCAGACTATTGCACTGGTTTATCTACAGACCTTGCATTTGGCTTAAAGCCAAAGGTACTGCTGCTGGTGGAGTTTACCTGAGCAACAAAAGCAAAATGGAGCACAGCTCTCCACCCCTGGTGTGAGAAAAGTGTTTCTGGTCAGGAAATGTCTAACAATCAGGGCATGAATAATGTTGGCTTTGACTCCTTTTTCAGTTGAGTCTTTTGTTAAATGTGGCTTCATACATCCTTCTTCCAGAATTTCTGATTGCCAACAAATTTTCGTCCAGTAGCTTGGTAGACATGAAATGTTACAAGATTAGGAAAGAAGAAAGTAAGGAACACAAAATTAGACTTCTTTCTACATTTAGAACCTGGAAGAAGTAGCTACAGTTTTGAAAGGGACGTCTACAACAGTTACTGTAATTGGCCCATATATTGTGTTTGAAGTCCTGTTTTCTAGATGTTGCCTTTTTTTTACTAGGTCTTGTAACAACAAAAACAACAACGAGAACAACACCGCTTTTAATGGGTAATAGCTGGGGTTTAAAAAAATTTAAATTGCCATCTAGATGCTTACAATATTGTGAATTCAGAATTAATGTATTTTAAAAGCCATCCTGAATCAGTCAGAAGAGTATTATCTATATTTAATACATGCAATACATACATTTCATAATCAGTTTTTACTTATAACCCCCCATTCCTTATTCACACCTAATAATAGTGATAAGCTTGAGAATTTAAAAAATAGCAAGTAACAGTTACTTAAGACAAATAGACCTGAAAGCTTTTCATCACACTTTCCCATCCAAATTCATATTTGGAATACGAAAAATCTGAGGAGTTTAAATTTTAAAAAAAAGTAGAATGACAAGATTCCCAATATTTAGAAGAAGAGTTTCTTTTTACCTTTTAACCTAAATGTATAGGATGCAAAGCACGGCCAGTGCAGAGTCTAGAAGTAAAAATAAATATGATTTAATAAGAGGCAGAAATGTGAAATGATTAAAAGTAGCACGACAAAAAGAAGATCAAAACATGTTACTGTACATAGCATGCTAATAACTCTTTTACATGCATTCTTTTCCTAGGTATTTGGTAGATTTGCCATAATACAGCATAACATTTCCAAATTTTCATGAAGATTTTAGAAGTAGACTTTCTGCTTTTTTTGGTATCTCTGAGATAGTACTTTCCATTTCTCTTCACTGCTTAAAACATTATTCATATTTGTGCTTGACAGAACACATTATGAATAATATAGCTTGAAAGTTAAATACTAATTTAAACATCTTTTATTCTCCATTGTTAATCTTGTCTGCTCAAAAATCAAAAACCGATTGAAGGCAAAATACTGTTCAATACATGAAATGAAAAATCTTTAAACATTGTTAACATTTTATTAAGTATAGCTGTTCACAAGGGCCTTGAATAATATTTACACTGTTAGAAAAGACAATACAGTAAGACTGTAAAATTTCATGCTGGCAGTGTCTTTAGATAGTTACAGAAAACAGGAGGGAAAAAGTTGTACTTGAGGAAGGGAAAAGCAATACTGCAGATAAATATTAATCTTAAGTAGAGCATTCATAATTAGTAGTCACTTATGAAAATACTAACCAAATTGCGAACAGTAATTTTCATACCAAAGGAGTTGCTATACAGATGAATTCCTAACATTTTTGAGGCAGTTAAAAATGTCAGTGCTTAACACTTTAGCAAAACTATTCATACCAAGATTTGGGTGGTGGACTATAAAGCAGCAAATGAAGAATAAATATCCAAATGGCTCACCAAAAAAGAAGAAAACATAGAATGAAGCTTTAAGTATTAAATCTATTAAGCATGTGTGGATAGGCTTCAGCTTTGCGTTAAATGAGTTTATTCAAGGGCTATGATACCAATTAAATTTATTCATAGTAGCCTAATTGTCTTTTTTCCAGTCATTTATTACAAATGACCTACTTTTTAAATATATGTTTATGTATGTTTATGCTGTGTTTTTCTAATTTATCAAGTAATTCAGGAAAGAACCAACATATTAAAAGTAGCATTTGTTCAGGCCTGTGATATCTCTAGTATCTAATTTTCATTTTACACAGGAGGAAAGTTAAAGGATTAAATTAGAATGTAAAAACTAGGTAATAAAAAAATAAAGGATTCAGCAATGGGTAATTCAGTAATGGGGAAGAGTAACAGTAAGTAAGGCAGGTAAATATCCAAAAGTACTATGCACAAGGAATGACCATCTTTAGTGATAGACTTGCCAAGATGGTAAAGAGGCTTTAAACTAAAGGTCCCAGGGGAGGGGAACCTCCTTCCATCCCAGTCTCACTGGTTTGATGCCAGTAGCCCCACAAGAGATGCCCAGAACCTGGAGAAGGATCATAACGATGCCTAAAGATTTTTAGCTTTTTTATGTATTTGTAGCTTTGTAGATTTTTAATATATAGCTGTATAATTTCTAGCACTTTCTTACACTTCAGAACAGTAGTTACCCTTTCTCACACATTATGTCACATTCTTGAACTGCTGTTTGGTCTTATTTTCAAGGAAAAGAATTTCTAACATGGACATCTTGTTTTGTACCAGCACCTGGGAAACATAACAAGATACAGGGCTGAGAACACCTTGGAGGGCCTCCAATGGGGTAGGTCCAAGGGTGGGTTACCAGGGAAACTGGTGTCCTATTGGATGTACTTGCTAGACATACAAATTAGTTAAACTTATAAAAATTGCGAAAATTTGATGCTGCGTGTGTGCATATGGATAATTTGTGCACCTGAAAGCTTTCATTAAAAGACTGCTCTTTATGTTATCAATTCTAATATTGTTTGGAAAGCTTTTCTTCCAATTTTAGTCAATGATAGGTTAGCAGGAGAGCAGCTGAAGGTAGTACAAAGGAATTCCATGCTCATAGAATAATAGCTAGGAGCAAGGAACAGGACTGGCCAGATTTTAGATTGAGATAACTTTTAAATTATTTAGAATCATTACGTTACATATATTTTTATCCTATGAAAACTCATGTCCTCCACATCTGCCACAGCAAGTAGATGTAACTTGTCATACATAATGATTCAAATCAGCAGTTTAACTTGTTTAGGCAGATTGAGAAGCAGTGATGGAACTATGCACATATATATTTTTCCCACACTTTTCATATTTAGATTTTAGGATCTTGTTGTGGTTTAAACCCAGCTGGCAACTAAGAACCATGAAGTTACTTACTTACCTCCTTCACACCCTGGTGGAAAGGGGAGGAGAATCAAAAGCAAAACTTGTAGGTTGAGATAAGAACAGTTTAATAATTGAAATAAAGTAAAATAATAATAGTAAGTAATAATAATGACAATAAAAAGGAAAAACAAGTGATGCACAAGGCGATTCAGCACCATGCTGACTGGTGCCAGATGCCATCCCTGAACCCCAATTAGCTCACCTTCCAGGTAACTCCCTCAGTTTATACAAAGGGTGTGACAATCTACAGTGCGGAATATCCCTTTTGCCTGTTCAGGTAAGCTGTCCCAGCTATGCTCCCTCCCTGTTCTTTTGGGTTTCTGGGTTTTAGGATGGAAAGGTTTTTTGGGTTTTTTTGTTTTGTTTTGTGTTATGTTTGTTTGTTTTTGTTTGTTTTTTGTGTGTGTTTGGGTTTTGTTTTTTGTTTTTGCTTTCATTGTGTACCTCCTCACGGGCAGAGCACCAGACCAAGAAAGTCCTTGGATAAACACAACTTAGCAACAACCAAAACATCAGGTGTTATCAACAGTATTCTCATACTAAATCCAAAACACAGCAGTGTATCAGCTACCAACAAGAAACGAAACCTATGCCAGCCTAAACCAGGACAGATCTTCAGCAAAAAAACCATGTCACATTTACCTTTAGAGTGTTTAACAGACAATTCTTGTAAATACTGCTAAAGATTTAAGATGACTAACTTTCACTGTGCTTAAAACAATTTGTAAGAGATACCGGGAGATGAGGCAGTCAACCAAAGCTAAATCTAAATATGGAATAAAGTCTTAAGAAAAAAATATTGTCTCCAGGTTATTAGTGTCCAGGCCTGCAGACATGTCAGTTTTATCAATGACTTGGAAATCACTCCACATGTAGCAGAACAAGGATGGAAGTTTGATTTACTATTTTTAACTGACTATTCCAACCAGCAGACTAATGGCTTTTCTAGGGGATGTCCATATTACAAGAGTTTTGTTCGCATTCTGTACTGCCTTTAGAAGTGTACCAACAAAAAAACCCAAACCAAACCAAACAAAAAAAAAAAAATCAGGGTATGTTTTGATATTAGCTCAGTTGCACTTCCCAAAAGGAAAAGAAAATTTCTAGTATTCCTAAACATTTCTTCCCAATAGAGAAACCACATGAACAGGCTATCAAGTCCAACTATTTGCGGATTATGTTTCATTGTAGAGATTCAAAATGTAGACCACTCTGTGAGTCACTAGAAGATGAAGAGCAATGGAAATGTGTGGCTCATTTAAAAAATAATCTCCTTAATAGGATGGTAAATTATGCTTTCTTTGAATAGTGGCTCAAGTACCAAAGTGCTGTGTCTATGTAAATAGTTTTTTACTGAGACTTTTTAAGCAGTTGCTTATCATGTCTTTATCTGCTTCTGACATAAAAGGGCACTAAACTGCACAATGGCTATTTGAAGGGCACATTCTGCCAGTGTAATCAATGGGTGATAGTGTTTCACCAGTCAGGTCTCCAGTCAGGATATGACTTTGTATCTTACTCATCACCTTTTGCCAACATTGTTTTCAGTTGCTTTAAGGTACAGTGATTCCAGTTCTCTGCCTTTTCCATGTGAAGAGGGTGGGATGCTTTTGTAATGAAACAGACTTCATGGATTCTGGCATGAACCCTTTGTGACTGTACCATGCAAGTCAAGGAAGATGTGGTGATACTACGTGAAGATTGACCCCAAAACTAGAGGTAGATGATAGCAACACCATCAAATGCATGAATGAAACCATATGACGAATAATGATGGGCTCCTGATAGTTCTGACAGGAGAAATACAGTAACCACTACTTCACTTCATCCGCTATTGAATTTAGTCCTCATTCATGTTTGTTTCAGTTGATTAAGATTGGAGGCATAATAGAGGTTACTGCATATGTACTTAATTCAGTTCTGACTAGGGAAGTATAGAAAAATGGTTGTCACACCTCTTTTCTGCAGTTATATTTCTTAGTTTAAATTTATAATCCATTATATAAAGTCTACTGAAGCACATAGAATGCCTCTTAAATCACCTTCAACTTGATTTCAATTTTTTATGTTACTGAAAGCATGGAATAGTTGAAAGTAAAGTATCAAAATTAATATGAATTTTAAATGGAATAAAGGCACAATTAGTGTTACATTATGGCTGGGTGTTATATACAGATGAGAGGCAGGAGTATCAACTACAAAGATACAGCTTAAATACTGAGGATATTGCGTGTCTCTGAATTAGCAACAAGTACTTTGCATTTCTATAGCAGTTAATCATAAGAAGTTTAAAAAAAATTTCACAAATGGGCAAAGTTTAAGGAAGGGAAGCAATACTGGTAAATGCCTTGTTCCATATCACATGAAAAACCTAATCAACAACATAAAATTGGACGATCTGCCATTTTTGTTTTATACACAGTGAAACATTATATTAAACATTCTACTAAACATTTGTAAAAGTTGCCTTTAGCCCTAAGCAGTGCCTCTGGATCCTGTAATAAAATAAATTATAAAATCATTCTTCAGTGGTTACCTTTATAACTACCAAAGAAGTTGTAAGGAAAAGTTCAAGAGGGAAATATCGAGCTGTGGGATGAATGCATATTCAAATCCACATCACAATGGGATCTTCCACATTTCATACAATCTAGAAACCTTATATTGATTTGGTCTCATGACACAGAAGACCCTACACCTTAGTAGTAGCCTATTAAAAACTACCAAAGACAGCAGTGGTGTCTTGTGTTTTTGAAGAGAATTATTTTTCTTATATACACTGCAGCACTATTACGAAGTTTATAATCTAAACTAAAACTCGTAATTCTTAGATTGATGGTTGATTGCAAATTTGTATTTGTAAGGTTGTATCTGAAAAATTATATGCTGTGTAGTACCTGTTGTACTGAACCAGATGTTCAGTTTTCTGTTAAACCAGACAAATATTTTTTCCTTGGAGAGATAAATATTAGAGGATAATGTACTTGCCAAGTGCACTCCAGATTTAGCTGCGTTTTGCAGGTAGACAAAAACAGCAAGTACTCTGTGACCAATAAACTGGATTTTGGGAAATTCACTTTTTAATAAAAACAAATTTTGTATCATTGAATACTTATTAAATCAATAATTTTACTCATGCAAATACAATACTTTGACTTTGGCAGTACAGAATTTTGGTCCTGGTTCTCCCAGGGCAAATACCCACACATCCAAATTCAAACACTGCTAAGGAACTGACGACTCTTCCACTTTAGAAACTGGATAATTAAGAATGAAATGTGAAAACATCCTGCAAAACTAAAACTAGAGTAAGGAAGGAAAATTTTACCTAAAAGAGGTGGCTATAATATCATGTGTTCAAAAGTTAAGCAGAAATATCCCTTACCTTTTTGTCTTCAGTCCAGATTCAGCAAAACTGGTGCAGAAAAAGTATTTCAAAAGTAAAATGAGTTTAAGTTCTATGACAAGGAGTTGCAGATTCCCAATGTTTTCAGCAACTGAAGTTTTTCATCAGAAAGAATATTGCACTGCCTATTCTGCTGCTTTGCCGTGATAATTTATTCTCATTCTTTTAGTCAACACCAGTAAAGTGGTGCCACAGGAAATCTTGCTGTCATGAAGCAGACTAAAAATGGAGAAATCAAGATGCCAACAAACAAGGTGGAGCCCAATCCAGTCTTCTCATGCCAAAACAGTGTCAATTAATGATTTATTTTCTTGTTCTCCTGACTTCAGAGATCCACCCAGTGTCAGAAATTGGTATTGAAGAACACCCTGTCACTGTACACAACACTCTAAGGTAGCATCATTGTTTTAATCTCTGAAAAAAAAGTTTTGACAAGCTGGGGGGGTGAAGCACCTTTTTAATCTGTGAAAGGAATCTGCATTTATGCCTTATTTATGCCTTTGTCATGACAAACATAAACAAAACTTGGTGCTATGCTTTTCAAGATATAAAATCCTTCAGTTTTGTGAAGTCTAGGACATCCCTATAACAACAGGAGGTTATGTCCCAGCTGCCAAGTCTTGCTACATTTATTTTTTATTGATGACATTGATATTTGGTAATATGGATGCAGAAATGAGAATGACTAGGATTCAAACAAAGTCTTCTCAGAAGAAATCTAAATAAATAAATTAAAAGTGAACATTTTTTACATCCGTGATTATTTTAGTAGAATGGATCATGATTTTTTAAAAATATATTTTGCACTCTTTTGTCTTGAGACTTCACCAGCCTGCTTTTATGTTACTTATTTGAGACATCCACCTGTAAATATGTCCAACTATCTGGAATAGATCCCATGTGTTTAATTTCTCTTATGTCAGACACTGATTTAGGTGTAAGCCTTAGGCATGCTGGAGCTGTTTTTTTTTCCCCCCGAATATTCGAACCCAAAAGAACATTTGTCAAAAGCTGTGAGAATGAGAAACTCAAGAGCTCTTCCAGAGTCAGATTTGCCACATGGAGAGCTTCTGAATTTGTTATTTTTTTCCTGAAAACTGATCTTAGAGCTCCACTAGAAAATCCTCACATCCAAATATAACTAGTAATGAAAAGTTTTCTGTCGAATAATCAGGCCACTAGTAGCTGCTGGCTGACATAAGCTACTCAAACTTTTGCAGAAATGGCTCATGGCATGATGTTCAAGAATTTGTCTTAGGACATTTGCATATATACAAGTCAGTTTGAGCCTATGGATGTCACTGTCCTCCTACTGATTAACACGCGGAAATTCCTGCAATGTGTCTCTCCTCTGATGGCACATTTCCTTAGGGGAACTGAAACAACCAGTAAAGAAATTTTTCTTTCTCCATTAACAAAGAGAGAAGACTTTGATGATAAACTTACACAGCTAAGTGAAAAAAAAAAAAAAATCAGCTGGGTGCAGCTGAAGCACTGACCTCTCAGTAAATGACACTGCTTAACTGTAAACTTACTCTTCAGATGTATTTGGACTGCTCTGAGGAGAGGATTCCAGGAAGTCCCTAGAGGGTGGGCTAGTCCTAAACACCAGGCAGTCTTGAGGGATTTAGACCTAAGCCCACTTGTTTAGCAGCACAGGCAAAGTCAAATATCAACCCTCTGTGCCTTAAACTGGGGCCTTTGTGACTACCATCCCTTTCAACTTGTTTCCTTGCCAAGTTAAGGTTCCTGAGCTTTCCTGAAGATAGTGTAAACAAAAGATGTTTGGAGCTGGAGAAAACACTTAAAATTCTTTAATTTTCCTGCATATTCATAGTTCAGATGACATTTTAAAAAAACAACAAAGAGCTGCAAGAAAAGCTGAAAAATTGTTCTGGCATCGAGGGTCATGTCACACCTCTTTAGATATCAGTTTAATTCTCCAGGGCTGCAATTCTAACACTTTT
Organism: Origma solitaria; assembly: GCA_013397895.1. Taxonomy (NCBI): domain Eukaryota; kingdom Metazoa; phylum Chordata; class Aves; order Passeriformes; family Acanthizidae; genus Origma; species Origma solitaria. The sequence continues at coordinate 481,973 of VZRL01001283.1, read as the reverse complement.
TACAGCCAGCAATTGAGAATTAATACCAATATTCCTTTTTTTGGTAATATCATTTTTATAAGGCATTAATTTTTTGAAGTTTGGCTCCCTTGCTGGAATGTTTAGTATTATAAATAATCAGGCAACCTGGTGGCACAGGCCCAATGGGATGTCTTTTTCAGCTGGTATGAAAAGATATCAAATGGAAAAAACTAAACAAAACCCAAACAAAAGGAATCATGGAAGGTCATTGCAGCTGGTTTTTTGATAGAAAAAAACCCACATGGATACTCTGGTCCTAGGACATCCCCTGACTGCTGCTCTTCCCCACCCTGTTGCAGCCCTCTTTTTAAAAGGGAAAACTGCATATTTCCAGCTAGCACAGACACATTTTCCAACAAAAACTCCTGTTAGCAGCCAGGACTCCTGGTGTTCTGTCCTTAACACTTTAACCTTAACTGCAGCATTACATCCTGGCCCTGCCTGTGGAGATTGCCATGATTGTCCTTCTGTCACAGAACAACTCTTAGCATCCTTCCATGACATCAGAGATTTCTCTTACAGAAGCCAGACAAAATCCTTCTTATAGAAGGGTCCTTCCCTGTGGCTCCACAGGGCATCCATAGAATAACAGAATGGTTTGCATTGGAAGTGACCTTAAAGCTCATATACTTCAAACCAATCTGCCACAGGCAGAGACACTTTGGACTAGATCAGGTTGCCCAGAGCTCTATCCAACCCAGCCTGAGACACTTCCAAGGACAGGGCATCCACAAATTCCTTGGGCAACCTGTTCCAGTGCCTCTCCACACTCATAGTAAACAATTTCTCCCTAGTATCCAATCTAAACCTACCCTCTTTCAGTTTTAAAGCCATTTCCCCTTGTCCTTTCACTCCATGATCTTGTAAAAAGTCCCTCTCCAGCTCTCTTGTCAGCCCCCTTAAGGTACCGGAAGGTGCTATAAGGTCTCCCTGTACCTTCTCTTCTGCAGGCTGAACAGCCCACAACTCTCTCAGCCTGTCTTCATAGCAAAGGTGCTCCAGCCCTCTGATCCAGCTTCAGGATGTGCTGTCTGTACTTCCACCAAAGGAGTGGAAGCTTATTATCGCCCGCCACCTCTCCTGTACAAATTGCAGAACTTGCTGCCCTGATTAGCACTTTTGTATTTGCACAAGAGCCATTGGCTTTCCTTAGCCATCTGTGTTACACCAATTCCTGATATGCCTTTGGGCCTATGCACAGCTGTGGGTAACTTTGAAAGCAACTCAGTTTCTTAACATTTCCTGGCACTCCTATGCAAGTGCCTTGCTGCCATGTTGAAACTCTTCTGCAAGCATTACTATTGCCCGCTCTTAGCAATAGTAAAATGCTATACTCAGTTTTTCCTTATGATGATACCAAACAAGAAAATGCCTTAATTGATCAAACGGCAAGGACAGTGCATCTTTCTGGCTGGCACACTCCTGTACATGCTCTCATCAGCCTTTCCACAGAGCAGGCACCATCTGCTTCTCTTTCAGAACTGTTTTGCAGGACCCAGCCCTGGGAGATGAAAACATTGCCTGGCTGTGCCAGGGGTGCCAGTTACACCTTGATTCCTTATGGCTCTCCCCAGATGACCACCCCATTGCACTTCAGGTTCTCCTCACTTACTTTGCTAGTGTGACTCAACTAGTGGCTCCTCCTGGCAAGGGGGTGTGATTGCATCAGTACAACAAGCTTGGTTTCACCCAAATTTTCTCTAAGAGCACAGCAGTAGTGCAGCACTTGTCCAATTTGTTTGGTCCATAACATCAGATGAAGGGTCAAAACCGAAGTTGCAGCACATCTAGACCCATGTGTTTCTTTTATAAATTTGCAAGTGGATTTTATGCAGATGTCCAAATGCTGTAACCACAAATATACTTCTTTAATCATAAACATTTTCTCAGGATGGGCAGAGCTCTGTCCACATAGAAATGCAGATGCTACTACTGTCACAAGAAACTTTTGAGACAATGCATCTTTTTGGAATACCCATTGTACCACACAGTGACAAGGGGACTCATTTCACAGGACAGGTTGTCCTAGGTGTCTGTAAAGCCCTAGGAATCCAACAGCATTTACACTTTGAAGCTGCTGAAAGGAAGAAATGTATTTAAGAATTATACTGGTCAAAATTTGTGAATAAACTAGCCTAAAAGGGCGAAATGCTTTCCCTTTGGCCCTAATATGCATCACGATCCCTGTGAAGTAAAACACACGCTATGTTAAACCCATAAGGTTACTTCTAAGCTTACCTAATCTGCCACAGAGATCCAAGCTACAGGTGAGCTCTAATAGTCAGAAGACTGTTCACTCACAGGTTGAAAAAAAAATCCTTCCAGAACTTGCCTCTGAATGTACCACCATTGGGGACCACAGACCAGAGTCTACACTGAGGTGACACACAGCACTAAGGCTCAACAGCACCAAATCCATAAACACGTTCTGTCCTCAAATAGTTTAAAGTCTTTATATTTTTGCATAAACTATTAAAATACCTTTCTTCAGTCGGCCTACCATTGATGCTAAAGACTCAAATGTTTCAAAATGTTGGGTGTGTTCTCATATCCCTCTTCACTCTAGTGAAGGTGTCATCATGCTTCCCATAGCATGTAATTTATCAGTAAAACAATCAATCTGGAAAACCCTGAAGGCAGAAATTCCTTGTCCAAAGTCACAAACAGGAACAGATCCAAGCTGATACAACAGAGATATACATGAAGCTTCAACTCCTACCCACCACCTGGGATGAGTTGCACCTGGGAACACTTTTTACTTGAAAGCAAATGCAACATGCCACGAGGGACAGAGTAATTCTCAAAACTGCAGGACATAATAGGATATTGCTTCTATATGTGTCAACAGTGTTTTTAACAAATAAGAATGGTATTGTACCTTCCATACATAGATGACAATGCAAGAGTAAAATTTCACACTCATCAGAAAAAGTCTCAGGAAACTAATGTGAAGTTTGTCTTTTCATTTCTTTCTCCTTCCAGCATTCTGTGTGGAACCAAATCCATTGCTGTATTTACCTGCCAAATAGAAAAGTTACAACTGTGTATATTATTTTAAATTATGCTAATTTGAGCTTTTAATTTCAGATTTTATGTTTTAAGGAATATTTGAAGTATTTTAAAAAGCACTGAGGAAAACACCAAAATGGTGGAAAGTGTTGCACTTAATCTTCAATATATAGGTACTTGCACATCTATCCAAGCATAAAAAATTACCACAGACACTCGATCTGTTAAATATCTCTAACTCAGCTGTAGCATCCACACAATACAAATAACAATATAAATAACTATGATCAACCATATATACAATTCGAAGAATTAAGGAGCACCCAACATCCCATCAAAGGGCAAGAAAAAGCACTACACACTCACCACAGTCTTTGGGGTTAACCTTGGGCTAGGTGTCCAATACAAGTACAAACTCAACAGAAAAAGCCTACAATCTTGCCTTAAAGAGGGCATGGGCTCTATGGTTCAGTTTCTGACCTTGCTTGCTTACATCTCCTCAACATGTCACTCACTTCTAGGAGTCCTTGCTCAAAGGCTTGCATAAGGTCTCAAGCACCAAAGCAGGATCCTCAGCTGAATACCTCTGGGGATACAGGAAAGGGTGTTGAGGTTCCTGAGGGGAAATTGCCACTCTTTTTAGCAACATCTAACAGGAGAGAGTTAACTGCTACTTGAGTGTGTTCCATCTGATCTGCAGTGATTATTTTATGTTCCTAAAAATAAAGGCTCTTCCAAAAGAAAAAAGCTTCTTGTATGCAGTTCGGGAAAGACAGAACTCTCAGAATCAGCTCTTCCATCAGACTATTAATACCTGAGGTGAAAACCTAAAATCACATTTTGATATTTTCCAGATTTTATCAAAGTCTTCTTTAGTAATTGATAGGTACTGAATAATTGCACAGTCATAAAAAGGAGATTTTTCGCATCACCAGGTGCATGAACATGACTATGTGACTGATTTGTATTTTAGCATTAACTCACCACAAATATCAAAGTAAAGATTACAGACTACTTTTTAATTTGAAAAGCTTTTATAAATAGTCTTCCGTAAAATACCTAATTTTAATCTCCTATGTCATATAGATATCTCATACTTTTACCTCATCCAAGCAATGATTCCTTTAAGTATTCAATACAATTTGCTCAGATATCTCTTGGTGAAATATTACTTGATTTTAAGAATGCCACGAGGCAAGTATTTCATTCTACCATTGTGCAGCTCTGCCTGCCATTTGAATGTGATTCTTTGTTCTCTTTTTCAAACTTACAGCCTCCTCTAATTTTTACTTCTTTTTACTTTCATAGGTATTTTGAAGACATTGTGTTCAAGACACTGTTCAGACTGTGCTCAGTAAGAACTTATCTACACTCGGTATTTATTTTGAAGCTGGATGTTGAATGCTCCTGCTTGGATAGAACTGTTTTTTTCTTTGGAAGATTTCACACAGGTTTCTGTTTAAAAAAAGAATGAAAAAATCCAGAAGAAATGAGTTAAGAAAAAGAACAACAAAATTATGGGAAATCATGCAACTAACAGTGTCAAACTATGGATTAACTGAACATTGTGCCAGCTGGCAGAGGCAGAACACAGGAACCACAAAACTGCGGAAGAAACGCAAAGAATATACTTATCTTTGTTACCTCACCAACCAGGGGATCCACCCTGAACCTATGATTGTAATTGACACTTGCGAAGCAAGAAGAGCAAAAATAATTTTAGCTTAAGCCAAGTATTATAGCTCCAAAAGATACTGAACAACTTTTATATTCTGAAATCTGGCCCAGTCCTTATAACTCAGACTGTGCTTCTGTAAAAACAAAACTCACTTTATATTGTTGAATTTAATTTACATGGTAAACATGCTACTAATTTCCTGCCTCAGACTTTGAAACAAGTAAAATTCTGTGCTCCTGTATTAAAATGTACGGTCTTCTTTATTTTAAATTATTCTATTTGTCCTTTACTGAAAGCATATTCAGCATTTAATACAAAAATTTCTTCTCCAACGGCAATATAATCTGTCTCAAAGGTATGAAGTCAAATGCAGCTAAAATAATTTTTTTTTTCTCTTACATTCACACATTGCAATGAAACCTCACAAAAATCCTTCGTCTATTACTCCTGTCATAAGCAAGGAAGTTTCTAAATGTTTTCTATTTGAATGGCAGTTTCCTTGCAGTTTTCAAATGTTCATGGCCTCTGTTCAAAAGCATAGGTACCAAAACCATCAGAAAAACACATTCTTTTTACACATGCCATTTTATACTCTTTACAGAAAATAACATAACACTATCAATTTCTCTGTTTATTAACTGTGGTGAATCTGCTTCTTCCTGAAAATTTAAAATTACTTGCACAACAACCCTAGATGATAGCAAAAACCTGGGACTATCCGATGACTGAAATGAAAGAAGGGACATATGATCCCATAGGATATGCAAAACCACTGGAAGATTCCCAGGGTCTTCTTTTACAGATGGTTAAGTATCTTAAATAGAAATTTATAATACAGATCATATAGCATTGTTGAATAAATTCAGCACACTTGTTGGATGAACAGTAGGCAAATAAACAATAACAATCAATAGAGTGGGAATACCCATGTCAGGTTGATTTCCCATAAAGGAGCTCATGTTTTACCAATACCTTGCAGTTCTATAAACATTTTCCTTTCCAGTCTAAAAGATACCGATACTAATTTCCTACTGGTGTGTGAAAACACTTAGAAATAAAGGTAACCATACAAAGGCAGTTGGAATCAGATATATGCAAAGCTCTAGGATGCCCAAGTAAGGAAATGTGTGTTGGGAAGGAAATTTCTGCGGTTTACATGCGGTGATACTGAAACTATCCTGTAACTACAGTGGATTAGATTTCAGACAGGTACAGAGGCACTCAGCAATGTTTAAGAAACTTGCTTGACCTCCAGCTGATACTTCAGAAAGTCTTCAGTAGGTCCTGTGTCATGTTTCCATGTTGTTACTACTGTGGGATATGTAAAATAATGTAAGCCTGATTCCTAGAGATACCAACTATTTGAATAGAAGTACTGACACAAATAATACACTAATGTAGAACGATGGATACATGGGGTGGGGAGGGAGAGTAAAGCAGCAAACTTTTAATGTGCTTCCCTGTAAATATCTTCAGAGAATGCACACTGTTATAAACAGAAAAAAATCGAGAAATTTTGGATATGATATACACATTCCATTACTCTATCCCCTTTTGTATGAAGTCACTGGAATGGTATCTGAGTCATGTAGTTTGTCCAGTTAGATCAAAAAAAGAGGGTGAAAAGTATATTGAGCAAAGAAAAGTAAGCTTGTTTGGCATGACATTTTGGCCTTTACAAAACATATGCATTATCCACTCTCTCTATTCTTGTTGGATTTAAATCAAGTCTATGGAGGAAAGCAAAGGAAAATAAATAGTAACATGATACTGAGTTTTATTTTGGTGCTTGTGATTTCATAGCACATTACTCACTAAAAAATACCCAATAAAACCCCTTAACAATTCACTCTCAGGAAAAGCACAGAGGCAGCCGTCTTTCTCCAAGTTTGTAAATCACAGCAAACCTGCAAAGACATTTAGCATCCATAATTGAACAGAATCTCCCAGGTTTCTCAGTTTTAGAAGTAAAGTTTTGTGAGTTTTACAGGAGACACCAATCTGACTTGGAAAAGCTTTATTTAAAATGTGGTTTCTTCTGCACAAGCAAGCCATCATTGACCTCCAGTCAGCACTCTTGGTAGAATGTTGCATCCCATAACAACAAACTAGATAGCAACAGAATGCTACTTAGAGATACAAAAATAAAACAAATTATTAAAGGTGTTTATGCAACTGCTTTACCCTCTGTGATGTTCACTTGTCACTTCCATCACTGAAGGCATTAGGGCCAATCTGAACTTCCAGGTAATTACACATCTGGAAGGCTTTGCAGAAACCACCTTCTTAAAGATTTTAACATTCGTTTAGCTGCTAGGAGGGTCTGGGGGTTAATGCCTGAACACCCGCTGCTTTCCCTTCTTTAGCCTGTGCACTGTTTGGGGGGACCAGTAAGACACGGGCCCCAGCAACTGAAAAAGGGTAGCAAGCACCCTCAATAAGCACCCAGGAGGCCCCAGACCCCAGAAGCACCTTAGATGGCGCAGCCTGGACGGCGCTAATGGGAGCTGCCACTGGCCGTCCCGCGGCAGAGGGCAGGGCAGGGCAGGGCAGGGCAGGGCAGGGCAGGACAGGACAGGGCAGGGCAGGGCAGGGCAGGGCAGGGCAGGGCAGGGCAGGACAAGGCACCTGCCGCCATGCCACCACCCCCTGCCCACATCTGCCTCCGAGAAGATGGCGGCCTTCTCCCTCCCCTCCTCTACCAACATGGCGGGCCGCGCGCCCATTGGCGCCCACCGCCGGCCGCCGCCACGCGATAGGTTGAGCCGCCGGCTTCCCCCGCCATGCCTTGCAGGGCCTCGCCGCGAGCGGAGAACTACATTACCCAGGATACCCCGCAATGGGGACGTTGCCCCACGCCTCTTCTTGTCTTACGCAGCGCGGCTCTTTCCCCTCCCGGGCGGGACGGACGGGGCGTGGTCTCGCGAGAGTCCGCGCGGGCCGGCGGAGGGGCGCAGGGCGCGTCGAGACCGTTGTCGTGGGCCCATGGCGGCCGCGGAGACGGCGGCCGCGCCCGACCCCAGCGGGCTCTCCCCGAAGGAGGAAGGGGAGCTAGAGGACGGCGAGATCAGCGACGATGACAACAACGGCTTCGGGCCCTGTGGCAGCGGCTCCGAGCCCGCCGGCAGCCTCGTCAGCAGCAGCAGTAGCAGGCCGTACTCGAGGCGCCGGCCGCCCCCCGGGCTCCACGGGAGCGGCTCCGTGTCCTCCCCCGGGCGGCCCTTCCCGCGCTCGCGGCACCAGCCTCCGCCCGACACGGGACACATGCACGGCCACGGCGGGTACCGGCCCAAGGACTCGTTCCGCTCCCACCCTCCGGCGCCGCGGATGCCGCCGGGCTCGCACTCCGACACGGGCCCCCGGCTCTCCTTCTGGGAGCGCAGCCACAACGCCCTGGACCGGTTCCGCTTCCGAGGCCGGCCCTACCGGGGCGGTGGGCGCTGGGGCCGGAGCCGAGGCGGCAGCGATCGGCCAGGCAACCCTCCGGGGAGGCCTCCCGGAGGCGGAGGCGGCGCCGGGTTCACTAGCAGCCCGGGCTGGAGGGAGCCCTCGCCTCGAAAGTGTATCCTTGAGACGTGAGCGGGGGCTGGGGCCCCGTGCTGCTGCGGTGGGCCTGGGTGTGGCGGTGCCGCGCTACGTGGCCGAAAGCCCTGGGAAGGGTCGCGGTTCCCTCCCGCTCTGGCGGTGGGACTCCCCCAGCGGTAACGGAGCGGGAGGCTCCCAAGCTAATCCTGGGGGTTGGCTGGGGCAGCCGGCCCTGCTCAAGGAGAGGCTGCTGGGAAGTCGGATTACCGCCGTGACCTGGCTTGCGGCTTGGCTGTTCCGTCGGGTATAGGGAAAAAGAAAAAGCATAGCCTGAAAGGAAGCTTTTGTCGGCTTGATTCCGGGCGGCTGCTTTCCTAGCCTCAAGTGCGAATATTGTGAAGTGGGGTCAGCCTTTGGTGCGGCAGTTTTAATGTGTATAATTAGTGTCATAATTGTAAAGCTAAAACCCTAAGCTTGTTAATTTCCTTCATTGGGCAGTGAAGGACGTACTGTTTTTTCATTTTCGCTTTCATCCCTTCAGAGGCACATAGGTTTAGCTTTAGTCAGATTTAGCTAAGCTGAAGTGGGTGTGCAGACACAAACTATGGTTTATATGGGTATTCAGATGAAAGCCATACCCACCGTTCCTGGTAGGATGTTTTCCTCTGATTGGTCTTCAGATTTGTTTAGCTGACTATCAGAGTTCTGATATTTCGTCCTTTTAGGAGTAGGAATTGTGAAAGTGGTGGGAAAAGCTTCCCTAATTTTTCCTGTTCGCTGTAGGAAGAAACAACTGATGCTGAATGTAGCTTGGGGCAGCCTGGTTACTTGATGTAACTGCATTGTTGCCTAATTGAAAACGTAGATGAGTCCAAAAAACACTGAGCAAGAGAGATGGTGGTGAAATCTTGTTCTCTAGAATTTTTCAGTGTTTTATTGTCCTTCATATCAATAGTCAAAGGATGTATGTTTGCTAGACTGTGTGGGTTGATCTCTTGGATCCTTGTGTTTTAGATACAAGATTATTATTTATGTCAATTTTTAAAATTTGTTTAAATGTGGATGGAATATGTAAACTAGCAGTAGAGATGCTTTTATTTAATCTTGCCTGGTAAAGTTGCAGTATTTTTGAAGGCTTCATTGGAACCCTTCATTCAAGGGTTTTATCTTGAGAGGCAGCAGGTGAAGATGTGATTAGCCCAAGGTTTCACAGTAAGACAATTCTAGTACTAAAAATAGTTTTCAAGTCTCTTAATTTGCAGTGTTGCTTTGAGTAGCTGAAAGTGGTTAGTTTCTGTGTAAGGAGTAATTTGCAAGGCAAATGTATAGATTGTCCTAAACAGACCTTGCAAAGTTTTTTAATACTGATGTGGAGTCTCCTTCTCCCTTTTAATTAAAAGAGCATTCAGAAACCAGTAAATCCATTTTCGAACCAACAAGAAAATGAAAATGTTGAAAGGTTTTTTTATTCCTGGCACTGAATATTCACTCTGTTTAAACATAGTAGAGAATGTTGTGTTACTTTTGCTCTTTAGTAAGTGAGCATTCATGGATCATATAGTTAAGGAAGGTCCATGATTTTCCCTGAATATGAGTTACTTTCTGTATTTTTCACATCCTTGCCACCTAATAGAATCAATGTCAGAGAATTCATAAATATTAAGGTAGCTCCATGTTGCTAATATTAATGGAGTACTGGTGTAGTTCATTGGCATGTGACTTCAGAAGAGACTTTCATATCAACTGTTACAAGGAGGCTTGTGCGCTGGAATGGTATTTGGAGTTCCCTCAGGAAAGTTAAGTATTTTAAGTGTCTTGAGTTTTGGCTGGGATGGAGTTACTTTTCTTCTTAGTAGCTGGTACAGTGCTCTGGTTTGGTTTTAGTATGAGAATAATGTTGATAGCACACTGATATTTTAGTTGTTGCTGAGTTGTGCCTACACTAAGTCAAGGACTTCCGCTGTCCCATGCTCTGCTAGTGAGGAGGTGCACAAGAAGCTGGTCGTGAGCAAAACTGAGACCCAAACTTGGCCGAAGTGGTGTTGCATACCATAGAATGTCATGCCCAGTGTATAAACTGTGAGGAGTTGGCTGAGAGCTGCTTGGCGGTGGGCTGGGCACACTCAGTGGGTGGTGAGCAATTGTATCATGTATCAACCTCCTTCCTTGGGCATTATTCCACTCTCTCATTTTATCTCCCTTTTCATTATGATTACTATTTTACTTGATTTTATTTGATCTGTTCTTTTTTCAACCTGCTTTCCCTCAACGCACATTACCTTTTTCCAAGTTCTTTCCCCATCCCACTGTGGAAGGGAGGGAGGAGTGAGAGTGTGGCTGTGTGATAAGTTGCTCGCGGAGGTTAAACCACGACAGTATGGTAAGACAGAGATTGCTTGATTGATTTTTTCCTTGGAAATTGTGCTTTGCACCACATTTTGTAGGAATATATATGTAAGTGGAGTAAAGGACACGGTAGAACGCTTAAAGAATTCTTGTTACTTTTTTTGGGGTGGTAGCTTTTAATAGGCTTTTCTCTTTCAATTCTTGGCAACTTCAGCATGAAGCTGTTAAATAGCAATTCTTCAGGAATTCTTGCATAGAGAATTGTGGAATTTGAGTCTGAAATACAGAACCAAAATGGGGCTTTATGTTTGCATTGAGTTCTGAACTCTTCCCAGTGTACGTTTTTCTTCATTTCTAACTCCTCAGTTTCTTAATTTTGGTTCTCAGATAAAGTTTCTCTTGAGTTGATTGAAGCACAGTTGTTTTAATATATACATGCCTGTCTGCCTTTCACAGCACTCAATGGAGTCTTGCATTCTGTGTGTAGAATTGCATTTAAAAATTGTCTACATATGTGAACCACAGAATTTCTGGTTAACAACATTGTGGGAGCTTCTAGCAGTTGTATTACCCTGAGCACAGAAAACATCTCAAAACTGTCTTGTTTTCTATCTCTAGATGACTTTAGAAGCTATTGAAGTGTTTTAATAGCAAATCGCAGTTAGACTTACTTTTATAAATGATGGAAAGCCAATTAGCTTCAGAATTTCCTGTGACTTACAAAATCACTAATGTAGCTGGCTTTTTGGAAGTAGAAATGTGTTGGAAGGGAATTTCAGAAATATGCTTATTGCATAATTTGGTGTTATGCTGCTCACAGCTTTTAGTATTTTCAGCGTATTTATAGATGGTTTGACTGCTTTTTGGATTTTATGTAGTTTATCTTGGCTTATTTCTGCTTTTTGTGCTGGCACTTGAGAAAGCATTGTATAGCAAAATATTTCCTGGTATTATGGAAGTAGCTTTTGTAGGATACATATCGAGATTCTGTATACTTATGTTAGAAATTAACATAGTGAAATATCCAGGTAGTTGATAGTTCTTGTGAGCAGAAGACAGGTATGTTTTCCTCAATTCAGTATGTCTGCATTCAGAGGACGCCTATTTGAGCTTTCAGTTTTGCTCCTTTTATTGTTTAAAGAGATGACGTTGAAAAAGCATTTTGCATAACTGGCTGCATGAATCAGTTGTTATCGCAGTGGGGTTGGTACTCTGAGTCAATTGAGTAAAACCTGACTTGGTATCCTGAAAGATTTGCCCTTGAGCATGATTATTTTACAGGATAGTTTTCAAGTGTCAAGAGAAGGGTAAGGAGTTGAACCTCTAATAGAGACAACTTTTATTCTGGGTAGAGTTGCTGAAGAATATTTTTACTGCTTGCTTTGGACATTCACAAGCAACCTTTTCTGAGTAATTAGTAATTCCCAGTTGTCTTCAGCGTTTCTGAATGTTTTGATTGCAAGTCTTTCTCACTTTTAAAAATTCCCTTCAGTTGTTCATTGATTCTTCTCTGCCTTACGTCATTTACTGAACTGCATTTACTGCAGTGTGTAGTTGTGCTTTGGCTAGATGTGGCATTTTATAAAAGGATAAAATGAGTGAGAAAGAATTTAACCTGTCTTTTTCAGAATGTCAGATGAGGAGTTAATACTGGACTTAGGAATTCTGGAAGTCTGACTTTCTGTGATAGAGAATAATTTCAGCATTACAGCTGTTGTTTCTGGGAGGATGATGTGTAAGAGATGAGACTTCTCAGCAATTCATGACCTTCTTGTCATAAGTAGGATATTTGAAATTGTTGGTTTGAGAAAATGTTTAAGTTGTCAGTATGTAGTAATGGCTACAGCTTTTGCATGCTGCTCATATTTATTAAGGATATTTTTCAAGCTAGACTTAAGGTAAAGTATATGAGAGTGATCATGTTTGTCTTAATTTAGTCTTCAGTGGTAATACTGCCACTGTTTTAAGGTTATACAAGTTCTTGTCTTAAATTTCTTGACCAGTAATTCAGCCAAAACTTTCGGAAGGTCCCCGTCTAGAAAGCAGAACTACTCCTCTAAAAATGAAAGCTCTGTGGAAGAAAGCTTTGAGGATCTGCTCTTGAAGTATAAGCAGATACAACTAGAACTTGAACACATTAATAAAGATGAAAGACTGGCTTTGAGCAACAGGGAAGAAAATGAGAAAAAAGACGATGAAAAAACAGTGGACACTGAGGACCAAAAGACTGTAGAAAATGACAGTATTAAAACAGACGCCATAAAAGTATTACCTCCTGAGGAGAAAAATCCGGGTATGGGCTTTCAGGCATTTGAACTGAAACCTCTCAGACAAAAACTGCCCACTCCAGCTGAGAGGAGCAGATTAAAAAAAGGCAAAGAAGGAACGAAGCAGTCCTTGCAAAAATCTGAGCAAACAGAATCTGGCCAAGGTAAATCAATACTTGTAAAGTTATTTTAGCTTGTGAAGTTCTATTTGCTTGCTATTATTTATTGTGTGTATTAGGTGTTGGTGAAGACTTTACTGTAAATGTTAAAAGTTGAAAGTTAATGATTTAATGTACTTAGCTCTTGTGTTTTGTATTTGTTTGAATTACACAAACATGTTGGGAAGCATGTTTCTGCTGTGGATTTGTATTTTAAATAATGTGTTTTCTTAGACTGATTGGCAGAAAGCTTGAGGACAAGACTTCAATATTTTAATTGCTGTTCACAGCAGAAATCATTGACTTTTCACTGAAAGTTTTACTTCTGCTTTTGCCTTGTTCTTTTCTGCAGAAGCAAAATGTGGTTATTTTTTATCTGAAAAGAGAACATTTTAGAGACACCTTTTTCTGCACTTCATCTTTGTGTGTTTTCTTAAGTGTAAGACTAGGATCATGGAATATTCTGAGTTGGAAGGCACCCACAAGGATCAAGTCCAACTCTTCAATTAATGTCACATACAGGGATCAAACCCATGATGTTGGTGTTATTAAGGCCATAAAATATTTTTACGAGAATTGTTTTGATCATTATTGATATTAATGAATAGTCAAGAAATCGTAGGCCAGAAGTAGAAAGGATTTGTAGAAGAAATGTAGCCAAAGGGTAGAAGTGTCCTGTCAAAGATAGTTCTGGACTGCTGAATAGAGAGGGTAATTGCTGAGATGCGTTAATTGGTTAGTGAGAAACAAGTGATCACATCCAGCTGACCTGTGGTAAAAGTCCTTGAGCTTACTACTAAGTCTGCAGCAAAATAAGGCAGCTGACTTAAGCTTCCTACTCTAAGGCTTCATGTAGTTCTAGTAAGCGTTTGCTGTGGTTGAGGGTGGTGCTTGAGGCTATCACTTGTCATCTGATGTTCGCTAATTTGCCAGTGCGTGTAAACTATTAATTTGAGTGGGAAGAGACAAAGTAGTTAATAGATGGAATAAGAATATAGGTGAGTAATCGGCAGGAGTGTGAAGAAAGGTAGGATTAGAGCACTGAAAGTCAGAATGATTTATGTATGAATTTAGAACGAGAATTTAGAAGACAGAGCTTACAAAGAAAATAAAGAAAAAAAAAAATTAGTAGTCAAACCACCTCATTCTGGGTAATTTCTCCCCGTTGTGTGTTTCCCATTAATAACAAAGAAATTTCTGGTATTCTTTAATAGGTCATACAGTTTTTATTGGTGGACATGAAGAAAACCAATAAATTTTGGTGATAGAAGAAAAACTAGTAGTCTATGGGAAGAGGAGAGAATAGCAGGACCAGGAGTAAAGCAACTATTTGAAAAGCAAAACAGTCTCAAAAATCCAGCTTCAAAACTTAAAAAGCACTGAAGTTGAGAATACAGTTCATATGATAGTGAAAAATAGATGCTGTAATATGCCTATTAAGAGCATTTAATTTTTGCATGATACTCAAATCTATGATATATGAATGATCTGATAGCAGACAGATCATGTATGAGTGAATGTTTATGACAATGTAATGGAGGCTTCCAAAGAAAAATTCAGCTGATAAGAGTTATTGCAGATTCATATGTATTAAGTGACTGTGTGCTATATTAATCTCCTTACTGCCACAATATATACTGCATGTATTGGAAAATCAGCAAAATTTGATTTTCCCATTTTATTTATTTTTAAATTGTGTACTGTATGTTTCTCAGACCTGTAAAAGTTGAGGAACTTGTCTTAAAACTCAGGAAAATTTGAATCTCTCTCTAAAATTAACTCTCTGTGGTTCAGCTGCTCTGATCGGCTTGACAGTATTCCCTACTTTCCTTCCCATGTTGAGCATTAGCCTATTGAGTCCATGTTGTCCCCTTCAGGTTTGAAAGAGCATTTGGGTTTGTATAGAATGTCCCTTCATATGCCTGCATCAAAAAAACTACTGTACTGTCTTCCTACTTCCATCCTGTGAACTGGATGGTTGGGATCTTTACTTAGAGTAATAACTTTGTTGTATTTTCTTCTATACTTCACATGGATATTAGATATTACTCTTCTTTCTTTTGTATGTACATTTTAAAAAAACACATGCATATGCAAGGAGGAAGACCTTCATAATTTTCTAGGCTTCATTTTTGTTTATGTATAAGAACTTGGTGTACCTTAAACAGTGCCTTTCTGAATGTAACATTCATAAAATACTAGGAAGAGTTAAAGCTGTACAGAATTCAAATTTATTTTCCCAGCAATTTGAATTGTGGGAAGGAATCTGTCTTTGAGGAAATACTAATATAGGAAAAGAATTATCAGCTTCTCTGAATGCTTCCTTCCTTTTTCTGATGTGTACAAACATACATATGTATGGTTATATAAAAATTCCCTAATCATTTTTTTGATGCCAATTTTATTACTGATTATTTGATATAATAGAGTATGTAATACTGCAATATATACAGCATTAAGTATACTATGTATAAAATATAGTATGTTAATAAATGTGTGTGTATATATACATACACGATGGGAATTGGCTATATTTTGCGAAGTCTAAGAAATTAATATTTTAACATCTAAATGTTTAGCAGGAAAACAGTACTGTATTATTCATTTCCATAGAATAACTTCCTTCTGTTTTCCTTTGGTATGAAATGGAGCAAGTGTGTTCTCACTGCAGCTTTGGGCCTTTATATTTAATTCTGCAAAAGAATGACCAGTTCCTCAAAATAGCTGCCAGTGAAATATGAGATGCTCAGGACAGCAGCTGATATGAGATGGTAGTATAAAACAGATGACAAGAAGTCTTCTTTTCTGTTTGTCTCCAAATCTGTTTTTCTCTGCTTCTTGAGGAAGTATATGTGAACCTTAAGACACAGTTACTAAGAAATGACAAATCTTGCCTTAGGCTTATGTTGTCACGATGATGTGGATTTCATCAGACATGCCAACTTTGTATGAATGCTTGTTCGTGTGATCTTACATGTACCACTGCTATTGTTTTATACTGTGTATTAACAATACTGATAAAAGATGTTTGTATAGATTAAATTTCGTGGATCATTTTAATGTAGCTCTGTCTCATGAGAAACAGCTTGTTCAAAAATATGGTATTTTTTCTTTTGGAAGGTGCAGACGACAAAGAACAAACATCAGTGCGAAAGCTTAGCAGTTCAGATGTTGCGTCTGAAAAGGTAAGGAAGTATTGCTCCATAGATGAGGCATGATTGCATTATGATGCTGTGATGGCTTTTTCCAAATGGCAGTCCGAAAACATTCCAGTAATAGGAACTGTCAATTTTTAACATTTAAAGTAGGATTTTAGAGCTTTCTTTTTGTAAATATGTTTGGGAAAGATTTCAAAAGACTTTGTAAAGAAAAAGTTGTTAAATTATGTTTCTTGACTTTTGTCTTTTCTTCTGTTTTCTTCTCAAGAAGCTGCTTGATGATGAGGAGGAGATGTCTGAATTGCAACTTAGGCTTCTTGCACTTCAGTCTGCTAGTAAAAAATGGCAGCAAAAAGAGCAACAGGTGATGAAGGAAAGCAAGGAAAAATTAACAAAAACGAAAAGTGTAACACAGAAAGTCAAAGCCAGTACAAAAGCACATTCAACAAAAAAACCTAGTACTACAGGTAATAAGTTGTCAGTGGTGTGGCCTCAAAAAATAACGTTATGTGAGCAATGAGCCTTTAGTCATTCTAAACCCTCTCACATTTACTCAAAGCTCTTGGATCAGGGTTAGGTGGAACCAGTTAGGTAAGATGTTATTAATCATGTACCTTTTTATTTAAAGGCAAGCAAACTTTGAGGAAGCAGCAGCCAAAGACATCAAAGAAGATGCAGCAGCAAAAGGAACTAGACAGGCGACAGAAAGAGGAAGACCAGAGGAAACAAGAAGAAGAGGAGGAGAGAAGAAAGAGAGAAGAAGAAATCAGAAAAATTAGGGACCTCTCAAATCAAGAAGAGCAGTACAATCGATTTATGAAGCTGGTCGGAGGAAAGGGGAGATCAAGAAGCAGGGTAACAAATTTCTTACACGGTGTTCTGGTGTTAGATTTAGGATTCATGAATGATTTCTGTTTTGACCCACCTGGTTTTGTGTCACCATCCTGTCTGTGTCTCCCAGTTCTTCTCCCTGCTTTCCCCACCCCTAGAATAATTGAAATAGATCAATGAAAGAAAAGCCTAAAATACTTCAGTGTTTACTGTGTTTTAATCCCATGTTAGACAAACATTCCCTTTGGATTTGGAAAATCAGTTTTGTATGAGTTGCACATTTGCAAGACAGTGGTAAAGCATTTTTCTCCTAAAGACATTTTGAACATTTTGATCAAAGAGCAGTCTGTAATTTAACCAATCAATGAAACTTCTTTGGCTTTTTTCTCTTAGATATGAGGGTTTTCTGCTCCACATTTTCAAACTTTTTCTGTGTATACAACTTCAGTGGCTTGCTTCTTTCAAAATATCATTGGAGGACTTGGTTGCTTTGTAGTATTTTTAAATTGTAGTATTTAATCTATTTTGTAAAGGCACAAGGTATGTCCAGACAAAAGATGATTAGTTTAACCTCACATAGTGTCAAATTGATGAAGTAATAGAGTTACTGCAGTGGTCATCATGCTACACTCATAGGCTGTTCTTTTTCTCTTGTATTGAGATTAGCAGAAGGCACTTGAATAACTAATGTTCTGTCTCTAACACATTGGTATGTTACAGAAAAAAATACTGTTTATTAAGCATTAACTCTTTCAGCCTGGAAGCAATCCAGCTGCTGCTGGATGCTTCAAGTGCTTGGAGCTACTAATGCTGTAAGAAATTAAACAGTATTTAAGGGAATTGGGGCTCCCTGTTTGAGGTCATGTTGTGGAAGAATCATTTTGATATTAATACTGAGTGGAAAATTGAGACTAAAAATGTTTGACTGTAAACAGTAGCAATTCTAAAAGCTGCCAGAATGTCTTCTGTATGCCTCTGAAAGGTACAAGTTAAGGAGTCAGAGGAGTCATACTTAGGTGTTCTGCATATTTTTGGTCCTGGACATTGATTGACATCGATACAGTGTTAGGAGTTCTTTAGACAATCTGATTTATGAGTTGACAGTCTCTGGGTTTGTCTCAGTGTGGTGTGTGGCTCCTTCTGGGACAATAAAGAGGTTCTTCACCTGACAGTTGTTTCTAGTAAGGGTAGTTCAAGCATTCTTGGTAGTTGCCATGGCAGATTAACAGAAATAATAAAGCATTTAATTACCTTGCAGTCTTTCAGAAATACATAAGCATGACAATTTACCTGTATAATGACCTAATAGGTATTCAAAAACTTTCTGTGTATCCTAACACCTCCCACCTCATCATCCTGGAAGAGACAGAGTTTTAAAACTGCCTGTCAATTTGTGTAGTCACTATCTGCAGCAGATTTGATTATAAGGTAATACCTAGTTTCTTCTTCTTGTACAAGATAAATAAATTATATTTATAAATCAATTAGAAGAAAAAATTATAAGGGCCTTTTTCAAAAATTTATTGCTGAAATAATGATACAAGACCAGCTAAATAAAATACTATTTTTCTGTATTTAGTCTTCAGATACAGACTTGAGATGGTCTTTGGATAAGCAGTCTACAGAGAGTGCAGGAGGCATATATCAGTATGATAATTATGATGAAGTTGCTATGGATACAGACAGTGAAACTAACTCACCAGGTAAGACTTAGCTACAGTTTTTTATATGGTGTTTGGTAAAAATAGGTAAAATGTAGGAAATAAGCCACTGTTCTAGAAAGAAAGTGTTTGTTTTGAGTTATCTGTATTAGAGAACTAACATTTTATAATGAGCTAATTGTTTTAACGCTGACTCTTTCCATCTCTGCTGTAGTGGTATTTTTAAGGTGTTCAGGGTATACTTTTCTTATTGCAGTACTGTAGGTTTTATGCTTGTGTATTCCCAATCAGCTGTGCAGAAAGTGAGGGCCCCGGGGTGTTGACTTGACAGACAGCAGCTTTGGGATAAAAGGGCCTGAGGGTCCTAGTGGACATTGAGTGACGTGTGGGTCAGTAGTGTGGCTTGGGGTGAACTGTAGCCTGGATTGTATCACTGTGACTGTCAGGGGTCAGTGGTTGGAGGGGCTGTTAAACACTGATGAGATTGCCAGTTTCATGCTTTCACAGTAAGAGGGAGTGACATTCTAGAATGAGCCTAGCAAAGGACCTTTTTGACTAAGGGAAATTGTTTCAGGTCTGTTTTTCATAAAGTTCATTGGGAGACTGGAGCACTTGGCTTACAGCAAGAGACTGAGAAAGTTGCATTTGTGTTGAGAAGGCTAAGGAAGGCTTTTTCTCTTCAACTACTTAGTTAGCAGTTACAGTCAAGACAGAGCCAAATGCTTCTGGTCAAGTGTAACAGAAGGACAGGAAGCAACACTTAAATTGTAACAAAACAAATTCTGCTTAGACAGAAGATGGTCAAGCCCTAGACCTGGTTTGAATGTTGTGAAATCTCCATCATCAAATTTATCTAGAACTCAGCAAGTCTTTTAGCAGCCTGACTTTGGGGGCAGCATTTGGGCTGCCAAAGCAACCTGCTTTGGGCACCTGTGCTGGGTCGTGTATCTTCCAGAACTCTTTTCCAGCCTAAATCATTTATTGGCTCTTGAGTTTGAGGTGCATTTAAGGTAGTTGGGTTTCTGTGTCCCATTTCAACATGTGGAGAGTTGAGGAAACTTCATTAAGCATGCTACTTTATTGGCTACTTTTTTCCTCTTGTTTTTCATCTTCCACCTTTTTTCCTTTTTTTTTCCTCTTCTTTTTTCTCCTTTCTTGTCAGCCTTCCTTATACATTACTTTGTTAAAATACTATACCTGCTATTTTGTATGTGTAAGCTGCGCACATCTCTCTTGATAAAGCATCTCAACCTCTCATTTAATGTTTCAGAAATTAGCAGCTGTGGTTTGGGTCTGCTTCTGTCCTAGTGTGTGTTCTATTGTATTTTTGGTAGCCAGTAATCAGGCTACTGACATATCTTGTTTTAGAAGGTAAATTATTTCAAATTAAATCTCTATATGAGGGCTGCGTTACCTTAGCAGTACTGGTTGTCTATACTTATATTTTGTATGTACAAAAATAGTAGAAAATGTAACTACTCCTTTTAAAATATGAATATGTGTGATAAAAAAATAAGTCCATAGCGAAAACATGTCGCCTGTAACATTATATCAGTTGAAGCATAAAGCAAGAGCTGTTTAGTAGTAAATACCTGTCAGATTTCTTACATTCAGTATTTTAATTACAGCTTCTTCCCCAGTGCAGCCTCCTTTTTTTGAGTGTCCAATAGGATATTTTCCACCTCCAGTACCACCAATTTCCTTGCCACTACCTCCTCCAATTCCAGTAAGTAATCTTGATAATTCTCATTTTGTATCTGATTTCTAATGCTAAAGCTAGGATTAAATTTAGATTCCATTTTTGATACAATTCTCTTTTAATGATAACTATCTGTTAGACTTGTGGTTGCTTTTTAAAAACTCTTTATTTCAGCTATCTTTTGGCTGATCCAGTTGTTGGTTAATGGAGGTTTTCCTTATTGAATTGAAATTCTCTTCATTGTTAGAGCTGTGCTTTTTCATACAGAAAGCAAAAATTGTCTGAAGCATATAAGGAAGAAGAATGAATTGGGACTGTTAACATACGGCAACTTTGCCTCTTATCTCTAGGCCACATATGTAGGTAGATTAGCTTATTCTCTGACTTGTTACCTAGAGGGGGGAAAAGCCAAAAAGTATAGCTCATCAGTCCCTCAAACTCTGCGCTTTTTGACTTTTTCTCTTTTCTCACCTAAGAATCCACGTGGAAATTGAATTAGTGTGGGGGTTTTTTCACCACCAATTTTTTTCACTTTATGATTGTTACTCTTCTTAGAAAAGCAATAGAAAGGTACCATTCCTTCTCATGACAGGTTCTGAATTTTTTGACTAAGAGAAATTGTAATTTTGTTAGCTAAGACAGATTCATAAAACTGTTTAAAGACTGCTGGTCACCTATATTCCTCTGGCTAGACTATCTCTGGTTCAGATTCTCATTTACACTTAGTTTGTATGTCTCCGCAGCTTCCACTATCCAAATCTAACTTCATTGCTTCCATTAACCTCTGTGAGAAATTACTAACTCTTCAGTAGCAGCCTTTGACAGTGATATAAATGCAGTTTGAATGTTAATTAAACTGACGCAGTTTAGGTTACTTTTAAACCATGGAATAATTTAGGTCTCAACCTCCGCTAAGTAATCATAAAATAGTAGTAATTTTCACATTTCAAACCCTTGTTTTACTTTTTTTTCTCAGCCTGTGCCGTCTTTGAGCCATCTTTACATGGAGGGTATTCCTTGTGTTTCTCTTGAGCCACCTCCACCTCTTCCCCCTCTTCCCCCTGAAGAGCCTGAACAGCCACCAAAACCTCCATTTGCTGATGAGGAAGAGGAGGAGGAGATGCTCCTAAGAGAAGAATTACTCAAGTCTCTAGCCAACAAACGTGCTTTCAGAGCTGAGGTACTCTATTATAGGTTTTTGAATGTAAGCCTCTAGATGGCAATCTTGACCAAAATTTCAATGTGACCTGCTTAAGTGAGGCTTACAGGGGTTTTATGCTGCGTTTTTCGGCGACTCAAAAAAAAAAAAAAAAGTCAACAAGAGCTACCCTGGAATTGTAAGTTGCACCTTGCTTGTTATTTCTGAAGCAATTTTAAAACTTCAAGGTACTGAAAATGGAGTGAGTTCAAGGGAGTGGGTATTTTCTGCCAGTTAATGTGTATTCCTTTTCAACTTTCAGTTAGAAAGAAAAACAAGTAACTTTGTTTCAGCATTCTTGGATAAGAAGTTGAGAGAGGTTAACTGTTTTGGTTTTTTGTTATATTGAGTGTTTCCTTTGGAGTGAGAAGCTACACTTGTGTTTTTGGAAGTGTATGTTGGTTTTGACCTTATTTTAAAGGTCTTTTTCGGCTGACCTGTGAATAACTGACCTACCCTTGTGTGCCTTTTTGATACTACTGCAGAATTGCAACATTTGTCTAATACATTTGGATAGTCTACCTAAATCACATTTTCAAGTTCCAAGACACGTATGAAACAGTCTCATTTATACCGATGCTTTTTAAAATAACTGTGTATGGTGTGTATTTTTAAGATCATATTTTCGTTTTATTTTTTAGGAAACATCTAGTAACAGTGGTCCACCTTCCCCTCCTGTTCCAGACAACTTGCAGTCTGTGCCAAGAAGCAATCTGTCTGCTGTCAGTATTAATACTGTGTCTCAGCCAAGGGTGCAAAATACAAAGTTTGTTAGAGTACCAAGGCTTCCACGAGCAGTGATCACGGTAAGGAAATACTGGTGCTTCTTGCTAATAAGACTGTGAGTTGAAACTGACCTCAGCTCATGTGAAGAGCAGACTTAGGTTTTCTAGTGAAACAGCTCAGAAGAGTGAAGCCTCATTTAAGCATTTGAATTATTCGTGGCTTTGATAATCCATATGCTCTTCTAGAAAGAATTTGACACTGGAGCAATAATTTGTAGTTGAGGAGAGCATCGAAATATACCAATGTGCAGTGAACTAAGAGATTATAAATATAGTTAAATTATTTTCATATTCAGACTAGCTTAGATACTATTCAGCTTTGGGACAAGAGACGTCACAACTGTAGCAGAAAGGCGAGGGAGTTTTGATATGTCTGCCACACCATTTTCAATGCAGATTTGATTGGTTGTTGCCTCTCAGTTATTTAAAAAAATTTACTGGAAATGATAATTTTAATTGCAATTAAAATAATCAAGTATAGGAGTCAGATGTTTGAGATTTGTATGCTATGACCATGGAGCCATAAATGTGCTGCAGATACTTGGGAGTAGGTGGAGTACCTTTCCATTTACAGTTACAGTATCAAGAGTAGGTACAGTATTACTGTCTCGTGGAGATGCACTAATGCTTATTTATTTTCTTACAATGTGGAATTGGTGTGTGTGGTAACAAAAGGAGTTAACCTCATTCTGGAAGTCTGTCCTCAGTTACACCTGTGTCTCTAGCTTTGCCTTCTTACCATAAAACTTCTTACATTTTTGCTGCAGCTTCCAAAACACAAATCTGTTGTGGTTACATTAAATGACTCAGATGACAGTGAGTCTGATGGAGAGCCCTCTAACTCAGCTAGCAGTGTGTTTGGAGGACTAGAATCTATGATAAAAGAAGCAAGGAGGAATGTTGAGGTAAATGTTGTCTGCATTTTAATAGGTTTATTTTGTAGTGTTTTTTCTTTGTATATGGAATTTAACCTTCAGAATTTGGTCAAGAAATACTGAATTGCATCAGAAGGGGGTAAGAGTGAGTACATTACTCCTGTCTGGACAATTGCATTGTAATTTGGATTGCACGAGCTAATCAAAAATTTTTGTTGAAGATGGCATCCTGAAGATAGAACTTGTAATACATTTTAGTTTGATTTTTTTCAATCAAAATTCATTGCATCATTAAGCAAAAAAGTACTGGCTTAAAAGATCTTATTAGCCTTGAACAGCTATAAGTTTGTGTTGAAATTCCTCTTAAAAATACTACTTGATGGCTGTATTTTAAACTAGTGTGACTGGTACTGACGAGTCTCATTGTAACAGGCATCAAAAATCAAAGCCCCTCCAAAATCAGAAAAAGAAAATGATCCAATGAGAACTCCAGAGGCTCTGCCAGAAGATAAGAAAATAGAATACAGACTTTTAAAAGAAGAGATTGCCAGGTACAATTTAGTTTAATTGTTAATGTAAAATGTGTTTATTTGTGGCCCTTTACTAGTCTACTTTTGTAACTTGAAGGAAAATCTGAATTTGAAAACGTTGCTATCACCTTCAGGTCCCTCCCCTGCCCCTCCCGGAATTTTATGGTAAGGCAACACAGAAGTCTAAAGAAAGTCCTTGGATTTGAACTGACTTTTACTAAGTGATTGCAGTTATGGAAAGTACTTTTTCTTTTAACTTGAAATCTTGTCATGCTACTCTTTTCAAAGATTTAAAAACTCTTGGGAGTACACATTAAAATGAATGAAGCTACTGAGCATCCTTGTTTTTAACATTTCTGTTTCAGTCGTGAGAAACAACGCTTAATTAAGTCTGATCCAGTGAAGAACAATTCATCTCCTGCAAATTCTGATGGTGAAGTTGATGGAATTGGGAGAATAGCAGTAGTGACAAAACAAGTCACAGAAGCAGAAGCAAAGCTGAAGAAAAACAGGTATGCATTTCTCTGGCGTAAGTCCTGCCTTGTTTGCTTAGCAAAATGGAAAGAGTAAACAATAATTTTAAATGTGTAGCATTTAAAGTACAGCAGATGATTGATTTCCTTTTGTCTTGAACTATTCAGCCTTTAATTCCATTTCTGTACAAAAGGGATTGTGTTGTAATGCAAGTGTGGTGTTTGATAACTTTTAAGTATGATTTGTCATGCTGTTTTCAGATGTGTTTATGTTCAGTGACTGGAATATGATTTATGCTGCCTAATAACTCTGAAATATTAAAAAATGAGTGTTCTTTTCACTACTGGTCCACTTTGAGGATGGCATATTTCAATGAGTTATACCTGTTGTTTATATATATATCTTTTTCTGTATGTCTATATCTATAAATGAATGAGTGCTTCTGCAGAATGGGTATGCTGTTTGAAGCTTTCCCTGTATGGCTTTTCTCTTGTGGCATGCATCTTCCATGTTTCTCACCCTAATTTCAAGTTACAGTTGGAAGTAGAAGTGCTTTGCATCCTCTTAGCTTCTTTGCCACTTGACTATTTTTGTATGGTCTTATGAGCAAACTGGTTTGTGGTCAATCATGAACTGAAGCACAGTCTTCCCTTCTCTCTTTATCTACACCCATATACCTAAATGTTTATCTTGCTTCCTCTGATGCATGGCTTTTTTATTTATCTACTCTATTGTCATGCCATAATATTGTGGCTTGTAATCTGTTAATGTGTGCATGTTCCCTAAGGTGGAACTGGGTTGTTACTTACCAGAAAGCAAGAACATGTGTGTTTTGATTGTCATTATATTAAAAACAGAGCATTTGCTTACCTTCCCCTGTCCCTGTAACTAGAATGTTTTCATCTGCATTATATTTATATGCTGAACTTGGATTGCTGAAACGTACTGTATGTACTGACAGTACTTGCTGTTTTATGGATGTTGAAACCATCTGGAGAGGCTTAATTTGTTTGTTCGTAAGTGAGGAGAGCTGTGTTCTTAAATAACTGGGGTTTTGGAGGAGCAGCAGTAGCTCTAAGCAACTTCTCTTTGGAAAAGATTCTTAAGTTCCTTTTCTACTTCTAGAATGCTGTTGATGAAGGATGAATCTGTCTTGAAAAATTTATTGCAACAACAGGCCAAGAAGAGAGAGAATGTTCGAATTGCTGAAAATAAAATTAACAAACTGGCTGAACAGCTACAAGCAACAGAGAAGATCTTGAATGCTAATAAGGCATTTCTCAAGAGGCTTCAGGAGCATGTAACTTGCACTTTGAAATGTTTCTGTTACCTAGAGTTGGAAATCTTGAAATGGGATGCCTGATTTTTGGAGGCAGTAGGCTTTCTTTGAATTAATCATTAATTCCCATCTAGTTACATTATATCTCATTAATTCAATGTAATTATATTTTATTATCTGGTCATATCTGTAAAGGTGCATCTTGCTGTAGTATTTAGTTTTTATCTTTATTTTTTCAGATAAATAAAGTTCAACAACGAGTTACAGTAAAAAAAGCTCTGGCATTAAAATATGGAGAAGAACTTGCTCGAGCAAAAGCAGTAGCAAGCAAGGAAATCGGGAAACGAAAGCTAGAGCAAGATCATCTTGGTGTAAGTCAGCTTGTTTTTAAACCAAACTATCTGGAAAAGAGTATCAATTTTGATTAACAAAGTTCAAATGGAATTTCAGGAGAACATTTCAGAAACAATGTAGGGAATGTTCCTATTGGTTTTGTGCTTTTTTTGAGAATTCAACAAAAAAGACATTCATGATTTGAGGAAGAAAACCGTTCAAAGCCTACATTTCTATGCTAGGGGAATGCCATTCATAGATAAATAAGAGGGGTCATATGCCTGTTAAAGAAGGAAGGAAATACTGATGTATACATGTCTGTATACATCAATGATCTTGTTAAAACTATCAAAGTTGCTGCAGAGGGGATCTGATACTGTTGTGAAAACAAAATATACAAAAACAAGGCGAAAATATTTTTGTAAATTTCAGTGCTCCCACTCCCAGCATCACTGTGTGTACTTGTTTTATAGCTCACCTTTTAAGTGGGGCCAGTACTTCCATTGAAGTCATGTATGTGATGTAGGGTAATTTTTATTGCGAAAGCTGCAACTGTCAGTTGAATTGTGGCAAACTCTTTTGTGGTTTTTCTGCTGTTGGTTGAAATCTTCAGGCAGGAGTTTAAAATATGTTTGTATAAACTCTGAATTAAATATTTTGCCTATGTCTTTACCTCCTGTCGATAGATCAGTAGATGAAAAAATGAAATAAAGGGAATTATTTTTTTTCAGCCAAGCAAAATGTTGAAATTGGAGACCTCCCCTGCATCAAGTCCAAAAAAGCCTTCAGCAGAATTGATTGCACTAGAGAAAAAACGACTGCAGCAACTAGAGTATGAATATGCTCTAAAGATTCAGAAGTTGAAGGAGGCCCGTGCACTTCAAACAAAGGAACAATCAAATACTACACCTCAAGTAGAAGAGGAATCTGAATTTACATTACCTCAGCCATCACTTCATGATCTTACACAGGACAAATTGACTTTGGACAGTGAAGAAAATTACTTTGATGATGAAGTTCTATCTAATTCAAACAGAGAACGAAGGAGATCTTTCAGAGAATCTAACTCTTTTACTAAACCAAATCTTAAACACATGGACACTCCGAAACAAGAAACTATAAACAAACTTTCTAAAAAGGCTTCAGAGGAGCCTGAGCTGTTCCTTGGGTTGAATATTGATGAACTGAAAAAACTTTATGCTAAAGCTGACAGCTTGAAAGAGCTGCTAATGAAAAGTACTGCCTTTATTGTGCCTAAGGAAGATCAGTTGTGTGGTCAGGTAAATGTTTTACAACTAAATGTGAAGCTTGTCTTTATTAGGTGGTATTGCAATTGCTGGATATCTGTTTATCTGTTTCCTAGGAAATTTCAGTGGACGTGGATTTCTTTACGTCACAAAGTAAGCAGACTGAAGTGAAACCATTTCCATTTGGGCCGTATCGTAGTCCTCTCCTACTATTTAAATCCTACAGGTATGAAGACTGTAGCAGCTCTTTTGAGTTTTTGTTCAAATGTTCTTCAGTACTCTCCTTGGTCCCCCGGCATGTACAGAAAGACAAGTCATAGTGAGAAACTTGTCTGTCCCTAAACAATATTGTCTGGTTTAGAGAATCTAATGATTCTATTCAGTCGTTTTTTCTGGTGTGCTCAAGTCCTTTGGTTTTTGTGCAATATGTTGCTTTTACATTGTATTGCATGGTGTTTGATACAACTGAATTAAAAATGTAGTTAAACATTTGAAAACACGATTTTTATATCCAGTATGAAGCAACGTGAATCCAAGAAGCATATTTCAATTATGCAGACTTCAAACTTGGCTAGAGTTTACATTGTCTGAGTTGAAATTGGCTCAGTCATCTATTTCTGGATTCCTGCTCCGTGGAAAGAGGCATAACCACATAATTAGTCTTGAATTGACTTTAACATCTGGAAGTGTAATCAATTTGGTACATCTGTCTTTTGACTAAAGAGGACTTTGTTCCTGCATATCAAGTTATAGAAAACAAAGGTGTGGAATTTACACTGGAGAAGTTGTATCCTACCATGTGCTTCAGGTTTTTTACTGCTATGCTTTTTAGTAGAAGATGGAGAATGCCGTCTTTACAGGAGTGTTCATTTTAACCTGTGGGTTATGACTTCAATTCCTGAAAGAGCTAGAAATCCCAGACTTGATGTAGTCAAACTTTAGCTGAAGATTTAGAACAAGCATTAGTCTGCTCATCTAAAACTGGTTTTGTCTGTTTATATGTTCTAAGGCTGATAAATTTTTTTTTTCACTGTTTCTCCAAGTTAATCTTTAACAGTTCTCTTTACACTCCTATTTGATGTTGGTCTTACTCTGACTGGAGCATGAGATTTTCTATAAACCACTGAAATGCACTTTCAGTAGTTTGCTATTCATACTGGGTTTTTACTATACTTCCTGGTTTCATATTAAGGAGAAGAGAATGCTAGAGTAGAACTTAATTAGTTTGAGAAGTACTCCTTTGTTCCCTTCTTCTCACTCTTGTTTTTTACCTTGCTTTTAGCCTGTAGGTTAATGATGCTTTTGGTTAGTAGCAGGGCTTTGGAAATAGTGAGATTTAATACGGAAAGTTTTTAATTACTTTGTTTAGAAAACGAATGTCTTGCCTTGTGTACTTTATTACAATAATTTGCTGTTTCATTTTAGGTTTAGTCCTTATTTTCGTACCAAGGAAAAGTTGTACCTCAGTTCAATAACATATAGCAACATGATTGAGCCAAAACAGTGTTTCTGCCGCTTTGATTTAACAGGCACCTGTAATGATGATGACTGTCAGTGGTGAGTTCTTGTCAATTTTCTTGACTTAAACTAAACCTCTCTTCTCGATGTCTGACCCTGGGTCTGAAATAAGCATGGTTTTCTTTAAAAGATCTGGATATGTGATCCTACTCAGAAGTTCTAGAGAAGGTTTTTTTTAATACCCTATTGCAGATACTTAGTTCAAAGAAAAACCCCTTTCATCTAAGCCATGAAGAAAGAGGAGGTTCTTCGGATGCAAATTTAGAAAAATAGTATGGCCTGTTAGATATTTCACCATTTTCTTGTAATTCAAAGAGACCTGGTCTCATACAGCTTCAACAAAACTTCAACTCATTGTAGAACCTCACATAGTGGTTGATACTGTTGAGGACACTAGAGATGAAAAGTGTATACCAAATACATGATTAAGTAAAAAAAACCAAAACTGTAGTAGCGTAATTCTAGTTTCCTGGGAAAATACTGGCTAAGTTTGTTTCTTTAAAGCCTGGTGTTAAATTGTGTTAACAAATCATTTGTTTAACAGTGTCGTGCAGTATACTTAAAAGGTGGATATGAATTGGTTAGGAATGAACTCAATTTGGAAACTTTTAAGTACTGGAAAAATAGGAGTGAACTTTAGCTATTCTGAATTAGCTTTTAGCTGTTGTCATCAAACCATTGTTTGACTTTTTAAAGTACAAAGTGATGTCTAATTCTTATAATTACCATATCTGAGCTGGAAAGTTCTAAATACTGTGGTTTTGTGTGATTGCAAAATGAGTGTGTAGACATGTAATTTAAAGAGTAAGGCTGTAGTGAAATAATGAGGACTAGGATTAAGTTGCTTATATAGGCTTAAGTTTAGAAAAGGCCCAGATGTATTCAACCAAATTTCAAAGCAAAAGATAGTTTTTTCTGTAGGTATTTATGCTTCACCCAAGTGTGTACTAAAACTTTCTTAATAATTTGTTGCTATGATGAATGTATTAATTGCTTATTTATTTGTTTTAGGCAGCACATGAAGGATTGCACTCTTAGCCGTAAGCAGCTCTTTCAGGATATTCTGTCTTACAATTTAGAACTGATTGGCTGTTCAGAAAAAAGCACTGATGAGGAAATCAGCACTGCCACAGGTTATTAAAAGTCTTTTGTTCCTTTTGTATCTAAAGATTCATTTCTGAAGGGAATGGGTTTCATTAAAAGCTCTGGGTACGAGGACTTCAATGTGAAACAATATATAAAATATGGC
The DNA here is from genome assembly GCA_013397895.1 of Origma solitaria. Classification (NCBI taxonomy): domain Eukaryota; kingdom Metazoa; phylum Chordata; class Aves; order Passeriformes; family Acanthizidae; genus Origma; species Origma solitaria. Next base: position 452,132 of record VZRL01001283.1, on the reverse strand, counting down.
GATATGAAGTTTCTTTGGTTGTCCCGTTCAGTCCTTGCATGTGTTACAAAAAGAAAACAGTCACTGGTCTGAGGAACATTTCACTCAAAAACCCCCAAACAACTATTGCTGGGATTCAGGGTGCTGGGGAGTAATGAGCATGGAATCTTTACCTGTCTCCTTCCTCAATTCTTTCTGTAACTGCTGGCCTGATCTGTTTCTGTGGAGCTGGAATTTTATAACAGTGCCTTTGCCATAAAGGCAAGTTGCCAAACAGAACTGCTTTTTTCATTTCTTTGTGCCAATGTGTTAAATCACTGAACCTCTTAAAGCAGTCATATTTCATAAATTTAGCATACTTTGTGTTAAATTGCTGTTAAGTTGCTTAACTGTTTTCATCTATATGCTTACCTAAGCTACACATGTTCTTGTTTCAGAAAAATACGTTGAAAAACTTTTTGGTATAAACCGGGATCGTATGTCAGTGGATCAGATGGCTGTTCTCCTGGCCAGCAATGTCAATGAGAGTAAAAGTCACAGTAAGTAACTTGGTCCATTAAATACAATATATATGAACTTAAAAAAATTATATGTACCTTGATGATTTTGTAAACCAAGTATATTTTTTGTTGCTTAGTTTGTTTATCTCTCAGTATTATAAATTCTGATTATGGTAAAATAAAGGCAACAGAGTTTGTTTTAAGGCAATAATATTATAGTTTTGGAGTTCCACTTGTAGAATTTATTTGTGCACTTAAGCACAATAAATTTTAATTAAGTAGTATTGGAATTTATATACTTCTTTTGAACTCACAGAATCTTTTTATCTAAAATATTTATTAGGAAAAATATTTTACCCTTGATTACAGAAATGTAAAAGAATTTCTATTACTTTGTTTACAGCACCTCCACATACAACTTGGAAAGAGAAAAGGAAATGGAGGCCAAAGTACTGGAGAAAACCTCTGTTAGATAGTAGCAGCAGTGAAGAGGAACAGTTTGTTGGACCTATTAAATATGGTAATTTGGATGTGTGGCACCCCTTAAAAGAGTACTGGAGAAAAATAACCACCCACCTCTTTCTAATACTTGATTTTTGAAGTGGTTCTTGAGAAAAACAGTGCTTTTATCAGATCCCTTGACTTTATATTTCCTGTATGCAAACTTCATTTTGCATAAATTTTTGGCTAAAGGTTAACCTACACTTGTAATTCTATTAGATTTTTCCCTTTAATGTGACTGGAAATTAAGGTGGAATTTCTAATTACCTGTTCTTAAAAGGAATATTAAGGACTATTTCCCTAGAATGTTTCAGCCTTGCCCATACATCATTAGGATTTTTAAAAAAATTTATTTTTCCTCAGCATCCCTGCCTTCTCCTTCCCCCTCCCCCCCAAACTTTAAATAGTAAAACATCAGTGTTCTTAACATCTTTTAAATTTGTACAGAGTTAGTATTTGGTGTGAGGTCAGGAGTCAAAAAAAGCTGCTGTTAAGCAGCATTTGAGACTTGGAAGCTGCTAGAGGGTCAGTAACCTGGCAGTGTTTCACATGTGACTCTTGCAAGTAGGAGCTTTACGATTTGTTAGCAAATCCTCAAAAAAGGGTTTTTTGAGACTCAGAATTGAGATAAATTTTTCTTTGTCGAATGTATCTAGTTCCTAATGCTGCCTGATGAACTGCCTTAGTTGGTGCCTGTTGATCAAGGCAGCCTTTACTGCTGTTTTTTTCATTCCTTCACATCTGAAATATAACCAGTTCTCTACAGGCAACACAGTTCAAAGGATGCTGAGATAATTCTGTTTAGCTCTGATCAATGGCTATACTTGAAATATATAAATACCACCTTGTGTCAGTTACAGGTTACTTCTGTTTTGAAAAGGAAATTTTCTTTTTTTCTCTTATTTTTGTATTATTTACAGCCCATCCCACAGAACATAAAAAAAGAGTTCCAGTGCTTGATACCGTGGTGACTCCAGATGATGTCCGGTATTTTACAAGTGAGACTGATGACATTTCCAACTTGGAAGCAAGTGTCCAAGAAAACCCCTGTGATGTACAGCTTTGGATTAAACTTGCATATAAATACTTGAATCAAAATGAAGGGTATGTCTACTACGTTTTAGACACTTACTGCATTTACCCATGCTGCTATGATCAAGATTCCTATTTGATGTTAAAGAACTTTTTTTAACAATGCCACAAATAATTTATTATTTGAAAGCAGGTTAAAAAACAGATTATATTTGCTACTGTATTTAGTATAGTATATGAGTAATAAATTACACTGATGATTTATCTTTGGGTAGATTCTGACTTAGAATGGAAGTTGATGGAAAGTAGTGTGGGAGAAGTAATTGTTTGAAAAGTGCTCAGTGTAAGATTACAGTGGAATGTTGTACTTCCAGCTCTAAAAGTGAGCCAATGAACTAAACCCATTCGCCTCTATGGAGTGAATGGTTGGAATAATGATTGAAATTGCTTTCATCCACAAACCTTCTTATAAGGACAGTTCTGCTGGTTGGCTTTATCCCTGGTCCAATTGAGCACTTGGTTTCTTATTTTGTGACTTTGGTCTAAGTTCCTCTTAGCTTCTCTTCCTTAAAATTATACTGCAGGGTACAGTGTTTCTGTTGGCAATCAGATAATTTCAAATAGGAATTCTGTCATGATGGTTTCATCCATTATGGCAATTGACTTCAGTTTTAATAGTGAGGTGTGTTTAAGCAACTGCAGCAGGCAGCAAGGGGAGTGGAGAGGAGCAGTTGTACTTTAACAGCCTTGTTTAAACTGTGGGTAATGGAAAATGTAGCAAAAGATCAGTTTAGCTGTATCAGTAGGTGCCTGAACAATAGAAGGGGTAGAACTGGAAAGGCCAGTACTCAAAAGTATTACCAGCAAGTGGCAGCATGAGAAGAGCCTGCCTTCCAAATATAAGTGTACTTGGGAAACAACTAAGAAAAGAACGGGGAAAACCTAGTGGAAGATATTAATCCTTTTCTTAAAACAGCCACCTTTCCCATTCCCCCCCTTCCTCAGTACTCTGAAGAAATTTCACTGCTCTAGTAGGTGAAAGTAGTGATAGAAGGGGTTGAGAAAGCTTCAGATTTATGCATGATTTACTGTGTTAGGGGTTTTTTTGAGACTTGTGTTTTTCTTATAAATGTCTAAGCAAAATAATTTCTAAAGATGCATTCAGAATAAATGGGACTTCAAAAGCATTCTGTGTTTTTATGCAAGATGTATTGATGACTTAAAGCTCAGCTCTGTTGTTTGTAGTATAATCAGTTATTTCAGCTAATCTTGTATTACTTGATGGGTGTTATCTCATTATTTGTTATCTCAAAAAAGAAAATGTCTTTTTTAAAATGTCTTAGAGAGAGAACTATATTCTGAAATAAAGGCTTATATTTAATGACTGCAGAAAGTAAATTTTTAACAAAAATATAACTTACTTTACTATACCTTGAAAATCTCTGCTTAAGTTCTTAAGCCTGTATGATGTAAATGCCTTTATATCCTTGCAGCTTGGGAACTTTGCTTACAGATGAATCTTACCCATTTTCAATTAATTTGGACTCTTTTATTTGAATTGGAAATCTTCATAGAATACTTATTTCTGTGCACTGTAGTAATTGTTCCTGATAACCTCTGAAGGCTGAAAACTTGCTGAAGCATTGAAACCTTGATCATGAAGGACTGCACATGTCAAAAAAGATGGCATACTGTGTGTGACTTCTGTTCTAACTGAAAGCATCCATTTTCATATTTGATATTGTGTAAGTCATAATACCAACACAGTTGATGGGAGTGCTTTTTAAAATTCTTTTTACAGCTCATCATCTGAGTGTTTAGATTCTACTTTAAATGTTTTGGCTCGAGCCCTTGAGAACAACAAAGAAAATCCTGAAATCTGGTGTCATTACCTCAGACTTTTTTCGAAAAGAGGAACCAAGGAGGAGATACAGGAAATGTGTGAAACAGCAGTGGAATATGCTCCCTCTTATCAAATCTGGTGGACAGTAAGTAAAAATTTCAAAGCATGTATGAAATGTTCTTGTAAGTGTGTGCTTTCTACTGTATAAAGCCACTATGTATGACGGGGGAAGTGTGAAATGAAAAACACTGCAGCCTTTTGAAAACTCAGAAGTTGAAAATAAAGTGATTCAGGTTCTTGCAGGTTATTCATAGAAATCATCACTTTTGCTCGGGTTATAGAAGTTATTTAAAATCAAGATGTTACATGGATTACAAAATTTGGCCCTTTGTTCTTGTACATATTAAAAGTGGTATCTTTTGAGGTTTAATATGAAAATTTGGTGTGAGGGAGGGAAACATGGTTCATAAGATAGCAGAAGATACTATTAGAAGTTTGTGGTCTATGTGATTTTTATACTTTAACCTAGAAGCTTTACTTGTATTATGATTGTTATTACTGTGATTTTTTTCTCTCTAGTTTTTGAATTTGGAGAATTCCTTTGATGGAAAAGACTATGTATGTGGGAGGATGCTACAGTTCCTAACGGAAGTGACAGGGGGAGGAGAAAATCCAAATCTTGTGTCCTTTCAGCTGCTGGAGACTCTCCTCTACAGGGTTCATTTAAGCCTGTTTACAGGAAGACATCAGAATGCTCTTGTTCTTCTGCAGGTACTTCCAAGTTACCACCTCCGGACTGTCTTCATAGCTTCACCTTTTTAATGCCTGTGACTGTGATAGTTTCAATTTTAGAGGAACTGTGCCTTCCATTAGGAGAATTCTTTCAACAAATAGAGGCTTCTGTTTTGAGCTATGATGCCACTGAAAAATCTGGATATACCTTTGTGGGTTTTGTTGTCTATTTTTTTTGTTCTTGTAGCTAGTAGCCTGGACTACCATGTCTCAAAATAATTCCCAGGGAAATGCTTTATTTTTTGGTTTCTAATAAGTCATAGATCAGTTTTTTGCAGTGAAGGGCCTGTCAGTAATATATTGCTTCAGGTATTCAAAATTGCTACGGGAATTATCAAACCAGTATTCCTTGGGAAAGAACATACTGGTTATCTAACAGTATTGTCCTGCTTTCAAATCTGGAGGCTGTTAAATCAGATTTTATTGCTCCTATGAACTCCAAAGTCATTGAGTTATTTCAGGCTAAAACTATATAGAAATAATTTAGGTGACTGTTAAACTGTTGTGTAGATGATAAAAGTGGTGTGTGTCTGAAGGTGAGAAATAGCCATCATCCCCTCCCAAGTGGGAGCTGCCCTTTCAGTCCTTTTCATTCCAACCAGCAGGTGCCGCCTGTTGCTTGCTGCAGCCTGACACTGTCCTCAGCGTTCAAAGCCCTCACGCTTTTCTCTGGCTCCAGTTGGAGTAGGAAAATGCAGTGCTGTGCTGGCTTTCCCCAAATGTACTGAGAAATGTAACTCTGAATATATAAAAACAACCGAGGGAGAAAAAACTGTTTGTGTCAAATTAACATGGAAATCCAGTGTGTATGGGAGAATTACACTGGTTGGTTTCCCTTACTTTTCTGCAAAGCATCATCCCAAATCCAAACTTTTTTTTTTCTAAAGTAATGTGAAATGTGTAGTTGAAAAGAATATCTTAGCGAGAGATTACTTAATCATAGTTCAGAGAAAATAATTTCAAAGTAACTGCTACCTCAGAGTAAATAGCAGTGTGTATTGGAAAACTTGAAAGCAATTTTTTGGAAGTATTTTGTGGAGCGAGTAAGTGAAGTGCTTTTGGAACACCTACTTCAGAATGCGCGTCCTGCTGAATTTTGCATAAATTGCAAGTACGTTCATTTCCTTGCCAAATGCATTCTTTGATCATTCTGTGTTTGTCCAGAAAAATGTTGGCACATCACTAGTCGTGAGGTTCTCTTGTGTTTTAGGAGGAATTTTTGCTGAGACTTTATTTAATTGCATGCTCTTATTGTTTTATTTGGGATCTGCTAGTTTAACTGGACTTTTCTGTCTTTGCATGAGACTAGTAGAAAAATATGCAAGAGTATCCTTGTTCTCAGTAAGGTTTCCGAAACATATTTTAAAATGTTATGTCTAGAGGTAGCGGTCCTTTCAGTAGACTTGAGTAGCTGTAGCTTTGTAGTTTTATAACTAGAATTTAGTAAATAAAAATACCAAGCCCAACAAACAGGCCCAAACACACACAACCTAGTAGGATATACTAAGTTGAATCCAGATGGTAGATGAGTTGTATCTAGAGCTACTGTATTACTTCTATGGAACTGGAAGTAATAGGAGAATAAAGCAGGAAAATGGAACACGTGTTGGGAGATGCATGTTTTCGAAGTGTCTCTCTCTTCACTTTTTGCAATAACAATCTTCTGTGGTTTTTCTGAATCTGTTGCTAGAAACTATGCATAATTTAAATAGACATGCATTCACATAAGCTGAATATGATCCTGATTTACATAAAGAATTAGTTCTTTTCTTATCTGTGGAAAAGATTTGAGAACATTAAAATCTATTCTTCATGTTTTCTTTTCTCATTCTTGAATCTTAAAGCCTTTGTGGTTGAAATGTAATGTACTTCCTTTAACCTTTACAGAATGCTTTAAAATCAGCAAATGAAAAGATAATATCTGAACACCTTACTGCAAGTGACCGTTGCTTGGCTTGGCTGGCTTACATACATCTAATTGAATTTGGTGTTCTCCCAGTCAAGTTCTATGATCCAGCTAATGTGAGTCCTTCAAGGATTGTGCACAAAGAGCCATTTTTAATACCATGGCAGACAGTTCAAGATGTGAAGACTGATCCTGATACACTGTTAGCTATGTTTGAAGGTAAGATTAAGGAGGTAAATATTTAATACATTCTTCATATGCTGTAAATCAAGAAGTATTATTCGACTTCTGGAATTTCAAGGCGGTGCAATATTGCTGATGACTATGCTGAGCTATTGAATTAATTTATTTAATTTTGAATTGAATGGAATAGCAAGGAAAATCCACGTTCTTGGGTGCTTAAGAAACACACTGAGCTTTTCATCTCTGGTTCCAAGCCACAGATTTATTGTGATAGAATATGATACTTCAGAGAAAAAGGCAAAAGTCAGTGGCTTGTGATTGTATGACATTGCTAGTTTTCTTGGGCTTATGCAGGCGTAAAGCCAAGCTTCAGTTGTCATTCTTTCTTACCTTTTTTCCTCTCAGTACGATGTTTATTGGAAAGTTACTTTTCTGGAATATTAGTGTATTTCCTTAAAAGAGGCAGAACAATGCATGTGTTTATCTTAATTCACAGTTTAAGTAAATGGAATAAATTTTTAAAAATGTAGAATGAAGATATTAGAAGAAATTGAGTTTTCAACTTGTGGTGGTGCTGCCAGAGGTGTAGACTTAATAGTAGCAGGTGAAGGCTGTTACTTATAAATGTCAGTATTTAGTGTGTTAGCCAGCAGCAGTATTGAGTTGCCACTGAGGATGTATCTGTGCCGCCCGTGGTAATGCAGTGTTGAAATACGCAAGGATCAATGGAGTAGCCTAGCTGTGTGAGTGGAGGCAGTCTAGCTATGATAATGGGTGCTTGTTCATTTTTGGATAACTTTTTATTATGCTGAGGAGAAAAATAATATCCTATATTAGTTTTTGTCTCAATAGCTTTCAGCAGCTACACTGGAAATCCTGGAATGTGATTTTAAATCTAGGGATATGCTTCTGTCTGTAATGTTGCTTTAATGTTTCATTGGTAGGATGTTTCCTGTTTTTAAAATGAGTAAGACATGAAACTGAAAAAAATTTTGTTTGTACTGTGATGATAAGTGTAAACAAGAGCTTTTCTAAAGGTGGTCATCTATTTCCTAATAATTTGCTAAAGCAGTGCTCTCAGAAATATCTTTTCATTCTTACATATTTTCCATATGTTAAAGGAGACATTTTATTATGTTAAGGCTTCATGTAACTTTGGCACTGCTTGAGGTGTAAAGGCTTCTTTTTTTGCCTTTGTTTTGAAGATGCAGTCAAAACTTGTACTGATGAAAGCCTTGAGGCTGACAAAAGAATAGCCATCTGCTTTCCACTCTACAGAAACATGATAGCTTTGCTGAAGCTTCTTGAAAGGTAAGTTGTTTCAAGACATTCTTAACTGAAGTACTTTACTCTTTTTGTTGTTTGGTTTTGTTTTTTGTTTGTTTTTTGGTTTTTTGGTTGGTTTTTGTTTTCTGTTTTGAAAACTTAACCTTTATGGTTTTTTTAAGGTGGGAGTCTGCTGCAGAACTTTGTAGATCTTTACTGGAGCTCTGCCCTAACAACTGTCAGCTCTTGGAGAGTTTGGCCACTGTGTATCTGCAGATGGAGCAGAGTGACAATGCCCACAAGTTGTGGATTGGAGCTTTCGAGAAGAATCCTCAGAATGCAGAAATTTTTTATCGGTTGTGTAAATTTCTTGTTTCACAGGTAATATTCCACTTCAAAACTTATTTGTTGGTCTGCTAGCTTTACAAAGTTTATGGTTTTTGTGTTGTTTGAAAAGCTTATCATATTGATTCAACTTAATGATATTTTGGTAATGTCTGGTACTCCTTTATATAAATGGCAAAAGTATAATTGGCAATATAAGTGACATGATAAAAGATAATCTTAGAAATTACATCAAATCATAAATTTATAGTTCAGGTTGTTCTAATTCAGTGTTAATATCCTTAAGCAAGAATAACAGAAAGTAAAAGTACGCCCTGTAATAATTTTTCAGCTTCTTTCCACTGCTGACTGACCCATTTAAACTTCATTCTTGAGATAATGAAGACAATGTAGCATTGCAGGGATAGACATGCCACTTGTTATTTACTTTGTTCAAGTAGTTGTTAACAATATTCAGATTTTTTTTTTTTTTTAAAAAACCCCAAACAACAAAACAGGAAAGGTCAAGCAGTATTCTTCCACTGTTGCAAGATTTTGTGGCAGCTTTCTTTGAGAATACATGCCAACAGCATGGTCCCATGGATCTCTTAAGGTATGTTTAGAATACCCTTTTCATTTAATTTTTGGCAATATTGGCGTTTTCTTGAATAACATGATAGTCTAGTATTTTTAAATTCTATTTTTTAGCATGGCATGTTTTGCCAAACTTCAGTGAATGATGATTTGGTATAAGGTTTACACTTCTTTTTGCGTAGACACTAATTTGTAAAACCATGAGCATCTAAAGATAAAACAGCAAGCAAATTGTATATCTGGATTTGGGCAATGAAAATCAGTCATGTATGTGCCAAAGTTGGTTTTGTTTATTTTTTTCCCACTAAAACTAGGGAGCCTAAAATTGCATATCTAAAATACACTGTTTAGGCACTTGTAAAAGACCTCAATCAAGAAGTCCAGCATTTTATTAATCAGGTTATTATTGATGAAAAGATACAGGTTTCATATATAGACTGATTACTTTTCACTTGAATTTTAGCACCTAATTGAAAGATAGAAGTTTTGAGATTTTCAAGCTCCCTATGGTCAAAATAGATGCCTCTGAAGGTCTTCAAAACAAAAAGCTGTGCTAAAGCTCATTCAGATGAGCTTTTGAGATGTTTTTACCTCTAAGTTAGGCGTTAGATTTTATCCTTGCTTATGTTTATTTACATGCTTAATGTTTTTTATGAAGGGAGGGGGAAGTCTGTCATGTAAGGCAACATTTAGCTTCATACATAATGAGAAAGTAAATACCTTCTACATTAATTAGTTCTATATTTCTGTGTAATGCTTTTTGTACAGATTTTATCTGAATGGAGTTAAACTAAAATGTAGGAAAGGTGCATGTTTTTTAGTTTCTTCATGAAACTGGACTTCTAAATAGGATTCTCCCACGTAGAAGGATATTCCTGTTTACTACTCCTTTTTTCTCTTGTAGATATCTCTTGAATTTTCCGATGCCAATTGAATTTACATCACCTCTCTATAAAGAACATCTTACAGATGATGTTGTTAACCAGCAAATCCCATATCTGTGGCAGATCTACTGGTGAGATTTTCTAAGAAATTTCTGAGAAACAGCTATTAGGTCTGAGTAAATTGCATTTTCAAAAGAAGGGTCTTCGTTACTTGCCTAAGGGTGTATCACTTGGATTCTCTCAATAAATGATTGGCCAGTCCTTAGAGAACCTGCTGGCCTGCTGCACAATGGAGATAATTCTATGAAACTGAATTGCATGTCAACTTAAATTTTCCACTTGAGAAATCTTCCAGAAATTCTGACCTATGGGAATGGTAATAGGTGTGTTAATCTCAAAATGATTTTTTTGTTTATTTTACTTTTGTTTTAGATTGCTGCTGCTTGTAGTATTCTTCTTTTGGCTTTCAGTTGTCTCCCTTTTATTTTACAATAGTTTTACTTTACAGAAGTTTCCGTTCTGTTTAGTCTTCATCTCCCCTGCTCCTTGATTCATTCCACAGCAACGTAATGCAGGAGGGTGACCTGCTTCTCTGCAAGAGGTTTTAAAGGAACATACCTTTGTCATGTATACACAAGCTTTTTTCTTTTTTTTCTTCCATCATTCCTTTTGATGGCAGCAATATACACGATGGACAGACACCATAGTATTAGCCATCTGCAACTTATACTGGTTACTTAACTGTGGTTACTGAGGTGCTGGCTTAGGCTGTTTAAGAAGTTTACCACCTCATGGTCTGGGTTTGTCAGTCTTCACAAGTAGCTATTTGGCTTTTCAGATAAGTGAAAGGGCAAGGATGATAGTGCTCCACACATACTGAGTGAGAACTCCTCAGAACTTTAACACTGTTGCTTGTGGTTTTTAATTGGTAGACAACTTACAGGTAAAATGTATGGCTTTCAAGAAAATTTAATCTAAAACTTTTATATAGGTCTTTATGGGTTGTGTTTTTTTTTCTTGCACTGTCTATTAACACCAACTTAAATACTTTTTTTTTTTTTTTTTAAATATATCTTAACAAGCTCAGTTTTGGGTTTGGCATTTACACAGTAGAAGTATTATTACGAAGACACTTGAGGTCACTATTTAGTCATAAGGTACCCTGACTTAAGCTCTGATTCTCCTGTATTTTAGCACCTGCTTTTAAGAGGGAAGATAAGTGTTCTTGAAATAAGTGCCTAAATTACTCTCAGAGCTAATAGTCAAGTGTTTCTCTGTTTGAGTTCTGCTGCTGTTTTGAGTAAGTGCCTAGGTACCTGGGGCTATGTATCTGTATTTCCTTTCTTCAGGTATGGAGGACAAAAGACATAAAAGTTCACTTTTACCAACTGAAAATAGATTGAAATCAGCAAAGCCTTAAAGCTCTTGTGGCAATGTTTTCCTTGGAAAGATCATATTGTGTGTGTGCACATGTGTATGTGTGCACACAAATGTTCACACACAGTATTTTAGAAAGAGTAGCAAACTGGTAATTTAATTCATAATTCCTGGAGAAAGCAGGAGTGGAATCAGGCACAGATTATGTGACTCCAGTCGGGAGGGTGCTGTAGCAAGGTCAGCCCTATCTTACTTTATATTTCTGTATTCTCCTGAATGAGGTGGTTAGATTTTTTCCCAGCTCATTACTTACTGAAAGTCTTACCTTTTTTTCACTGTTATTTTACAGTTTGAAATAATGGGTTTTTTTGTCATGTCATGATCTAAGAATGTGAGTACTCCTGTGTTTGATGAGGTTTTGTGTGTTGGGTTAACTGTATGTTTCTTAGAGAAACAAACAAAATGAAGGTGAGGGGTTTTGACCTTTCTTGTCAGTTTTATTTATCTCTGATACTATCAGTATGTTTCTATCCCAGATTGTGGTAATATGTGCTTCAGAATACTGATTTTGTTGCCAGAGACTGATACTATTTCTCAAGTGGTTTTAATCTGATTGCAAAATTTATTGTTCTTGAGCTTTCCAAACAGAAACTCAAGACTTGTCTCCATTCTGTAGCAGTTAGAGCATTCCTATTAGAAGATTAGTGCAGGGTACTTTACAAGAGTAGAAGACAATTTGTAATATTTAAGTTGTTTTTAAGGGTTGCATTTTAATCTTTATGGTTGCTTTATTATTCCTTGTTACCTGCTTTTGAGACTTACCCGTTCTAGTAAATTGACTGATAAATTAATCCGTGATACTGTTAAAATGCAATCACTGTTTTTTCTTGCATCTGAGAATGGGAAATCCTTAATTGTGTCATACTCATAGTGTGTAAATACATGTATTGTTTGTCATACAATAGTTTTTATCTCTTATGTAAACAGTTTGTGCCAGTCTCTTCATGCAAGTGTTGGTGAAGCACTGGATGCTTATGAAGCAGCTCTGGGGGCAGTGATGCAGCAGGAAACTGTTCAGAACATTTGGTTGGAGTAAGTCCCTAACGAAAGGAAGTTAATTAATCTCAACTATTAAGTGAAGGCCACCAGAACCATCCTTTTTCTTTTCTTTTTTTTTCTTCCAGTTACCTTGTTTTTCTCAATAGCAAAGTTGTTGAATCCACCAACAAAGTTCAAGAATTCAAGCTTTTTACTGATCTAGTGAACAGATGTCTGGTGACAGTCCCCACACGATACCCAATTCCGTTTAGTACTGCTGATTATTGGACCAATTATGAGTTTCATAATAAGGTAAAAATGTGTCTGTGGACAGTTTTAATTAAACAAAGAGGCTGATAACCTGTTAGCAGGTACCTGTAATTTATTTGTTCGAGTACAGCACCAGTATATGAACACTGAGTGCTAGAAAAAGAAAGAAGTGTCTGAGTACAGTAGTATTTTGAGCAGAAGAGTATCTAGCAGTGATAAAGGTCATGTAATGCAAAGAGAAACTTTATGGGATGTTAATGATAAATTATTTTTATAATAGAGAAAAGAGAAAATGTGTGAGGGACGAAAGATATGGTTAAGCAGGAAGGGTCTGCAGAGTTGTACCACTGGCAGATGGAAACAGTTTTGATCACAGAAATGTAGTGGTTGAGAAACAGAAGGAATAAAGCAGGAGGGAAAAGTTGAGCACTTGTACAGACAGAATAAAGTTTATAGAAATCCTGGATCCCATTTTGCTAACAAGCAGTGCATTTATGTTAAATAGACTAAGTGCAGGCTAGAAGGACTAAAATATGTGGTGCTAGCAACTTGACACTAACTTTATATTATACAAATTGATTTCTGTACCTGTGAGGAATAAGGTTTGAAGGTGGCAACTCATTTTAGTCATAATGTTCATTGTTTGTCATGCCATTATTCTTAGCAAAGTAACAGCTGTAAAGTGGATTAATGTTTATAATTCAAATTCTACAGGTAATTCTTTTTTATTTGAGCTGCATTCCAAAATCTCAGCATTCCAAAACCTTGGAACGGTTTTGTTCTACCATGCCTACTAATCCTGGACTTGCACTGAGGTATGTAAAAATACTTTTAATCAGGGCAGGTGGTTAACATAACTATTGTTTTTTGTGCAAGACATGCATGATTTGCTTTCTACTACAGAAGTAAAACTACTCTTCTGTCACTGCATGTTGCTTGAGGCATACTGTGCCTTCTGACATCATCTTAATCTTAGATTTGACAACATTCTGTTCTATCTACAGCGAGGTTATAATTATACAGGAATTAACTCTGCCTTGTACATGATGTCTGCAAACGCTCAAAACTTCAAGTGGGTAGAGAAATATATAGTAAAATCTTGTTACTTGATGATCTATTACAAGCATAGTTCCAGCATTAAACAAATAAAAACGGATACACCACTCTGTAACGGTGCTGCCTTAAGGCTTGACATTTATTTAGCAATGATAAATCGTAATTTTAGAATAATCTGATGGGAAACAACCAGTTAATGTAAGCATTGCACTGGCTCTTACTCGAACAATATTTCAAAATGTGCTCTTTCAGGATTAGAGTCCATTTTTTATTGTGTTCAGGTGCAGTGAATGCATGAATATTTGAGTAATATTGAAAAGTCCCAAAACACTGTTCATCATCAACAGTGACCCCAAAGAACTCAAAGCAAGGCTTGAAATGAGTGTGTGTGGTTGTGGGCATGGGGAGAGTGTGACACACCTGCCTTTGGCACATGAAGTTGAATGGCTTCATTTTAAACCAAGTTGCGATTCTGTCTAGATGGAACTTGCAGCTCCCTTAGACAATGTTGATACTGCATGAAATGGGTGAGCAGAACTGACTGAACAATATCTCTAGCCACATGACTATAAAACTAATTTGTCTCCTTTCATATGTGCAGCTACCTTGTGCATGCTAAAAGTGGATGTGTAATCCACTTGTAATCTTGTAATATGCCAAGATCATGTTTTCTCTCTGATTTCACACTTCTTAATTATTCTCTGAAAGTGTTTCTTAACTTGTTTTGTTTTGTTCTGAGAGCATGACCAGTCAATATTGTATATGGTGGCTTGGGCTTTTTCCTACTTGTAACTCTTGACTCAGATTAGGTGTAGTGTATTTTGTGTAATGTGTTTGTATCACTGGATAGCTTTTCTGTTCCAAGTGATTAGAGCAGTGTTCCTTTGTCATGAATGCCTTTTACAGACTGCTTCTGCGATACTGGGAGGAAAGCAATGTTCAGATTCTGAAACTACAAGCCAAGATGTTTACATATAATATCCCAACATGCCTGGCCATCTGGAAAATGTAATGCAACAGTCATACATCTGTTTTCATAGATATTGCTTTTGTTTGTAAGGTTTACTTCACAAAGGTAAATCTGAAATGTCCTTCCAGTTGGGCTTGTGCTGGAAGCTTCTCTTTCATTAGCTTATTATTTAGAGAGTAACTGTTTGTTACAGCAGACAGAGATTCTGTCACTTCTTTAAAATGAGAAATGAACTTCCCTCTTGGGGAAACTTAAGTGAATGGATATTGTGCAGATAAATATGAATGATGTATTTTAAGTTGCCTTTTTAAATTCAACTATTGACTTCTGTCTCCCCCTCTCTACCCCTCCCCTTTATATATCACAATAGCAGTATTCTCCATTATCCAGTGATGCTGAACTGATCTTTTTCTTCAGTGTTTGTTCATAATGGGGAACCACTGAAATGTCTTGCTCATGTAAGGTTGTTTTTAAAAAATGGCTATTTTTATCTTTTCACAATAGATTAACCTCATTGGAAGTTAGTTTCTTCTCAAGGAATTAGTAATTCCATTCCACAGTCAGTATTCTGCCACTAATGGCATTTAAAATTTTCAAGAATAAATGTTTTTATATATTTCTTTTCCTCAGAGCCATTGCTGCCGAATGCTTTCTAATGGGACAAAGAGAAGTAAGTCAACACAGTGTACTAAAATGAATAATTATGAAATTCCATAAAACTTACCATACCTTGGCTTTATCCAAAGCAATGGTCATCTCATAAATCCAAGATTTCTAGTTAGTTGAAATACTTTTGTTTATAAACACCAAAGCATTTGCCTCAAGTGTGAGAAATGTCTTTGACAATTGAGGTAGAATGGATTATATAATGAGTACTCATGTATACTCTTTCTGTGTCTTTCCTGTACTAGGAAGGCTGTATCCTTCTCCCATTTTATTTTTTTTTTCTTGGGGGAGATTGTTGTATTTTAAGTGCTAGCAGAGGGAAGCAAGACTTGTGCTGGAAGATGCTGATGACTATCTTTACAAGTGGACAAGAGGGCTGGGGAGCAGCTTTTTGCAACGGCATGTGGTGCTAGGACAAGAGGGAATAGCTTCAAACTGACAGGAAGTTTAGACTGGTTATCAGGAAAAATAACTTTACCATGACGGTGGTGAGACACGAACAGGTTGCCCAGAGAAGTTGTAAATCACTTCCAGGGGTGAGGTTTCTAGGCCATACTGGGTGGGGTTTTGTGCAACCTGGTCTAGCCTAGTGGAAGATGTCCCTGCCCATGACAGGGGGTTTGTTAACTAGATGATCTGTAAGGTCCCTTCCAGCCCAAACCATTCTTTGGTTTTGTGAGGTAGTTGGAAGGGTTGGTCTGCCAAACCAATGTGCGTAAGGAGTTTGCACAGTACCTGAGCACACAAAAGACACCCGCTCCTTTTTTCCAAAAATAATGGGTTTCCTTGTTAGTACATAGGGTAGGGAAATACTACTCTATATACAAACACAGAAGCAGTTTTTGGGCACAGCAACTTAATCACTTTCCAAACAGAATGATCTTCCTGGTATTGTTGCTGTCACCTCCAAAATACTCTTCTGACTGTGGAAAGATGCTGTATTTTTGGGGGTGGGGGTTGTCATGAGGCCCTGGATTTGTGACTCATCACTTGCTTGTGATATTTGTGCTACTTCTCTGCTGTGTCTGGTTTTGTGTCATTTTTGTAGTGACTTGTTCTTAGCATCCTTCGTTTTTGTCAGTGGTCTTCTTCTGAATCAATATTAAACCTTTAACTGATCCATAAAGGGTAGCATGGCTATTGTTAGACTCACATATGAAATGTTTCTTTCCTTTTTTGCGATCTCCTACAATGTTTAAAAAAGAATGTCCCCTAAGCAGAATTATTTGGCTTGTTAGGTCGAATAGCTCAAAGTCAAGAGATATCAAAGGCTTGGTTGCCTATTCAACCTTAATTCTGTCTCTGTGTTGATGGTTTGGTGTAATCTGTAATTAGTCACAGATCCCTGCTTCAGTCATTGTATTAGATGGACTACATCTTAAGACACTGCCTATAGTAAGGCTGGTGACTGAAAAAAACCCTGATTTGTTTGGTTAGAAAAATATATGTCAAATGCATAAAAAAGAGGGCCCTTAAAGAAAATGAGCCAATTAAAATGAAGGCATATGTGAAACATTGTAGCTGGATTACACCCAGAAGAAATCTTGTGGTTTTCTTCTGCAACCACCTCACTAATTATACGGTATGTGGTAAAATCACTTAGGTAAGCACATACAGTGCCGTTGGGTTTTTGTGGGGGTCTTGGTTCAGGATGTAGTGAGCATTTAAAACTGTTTACACAAATCAGTGATTGTTCCAGATAGCTGGGTTTTCTAGTAAACAAGTAGGATATTGGTTTAAAATTGAGTTGTGATTCAGATTCTGGATTTCCTGTTTCTGGAGAACCCATCATTTATTTCCTTCATAGGTCATGTAAAGGTTTGTTAAAAGAATATGAAAATGGGTACAAGTACTTAAAATGCAAACAAATACCTCCCCTAGTGACTCTGATTGAAGTTGGGACTTTAGATACCTGTAGTTGAAGGACACTTGAGTAAGTATTAGTATTGAATATTTTGGTCCTCTGTTTTGAACCATAAAATGGTAAAACTTTTCTTTTTTTTTTTGAAAGTTGCAAAGATTCGTACTGATTGTTAAAGCATAGATAGATAGATGCTGAAGGAAAAAAGAGCCCATGAAACAGTTATTTTCATTGCAGGATTGTGCTGATATGCAATAAACAAGACTTGAGACTACATATTGAGTGGTGAAAGAAATGTTCAGTAAGCTGCTGCATTCCCTGAATGTGTTCCATCCATTGCAATGAATGAGGCAAGAATCTTGTGAAGAAAAATAGAGTGTCCTCATGTAACTAATCATGTTCATACAAGGGTCAGAATTAAGGTCAGACATAAACTTGCCTTTGCTTTTAGTAGCAATTTAATGCTTGACTTCAAAACTATTGCAAGAGATTTTTGTGCTTCAAATAATTCATTTTGTGTGCATGAAATTGTGCTGACTTTTAATATTTGCTTTTATTTTACAGGTCCATCATTTATATCAGAGAGCCCTTCAGAAGTTACCTCTATGTGCAACACTGTGGAAAGATGTAATGTTTTCTCCTTATGATTCAGTTTGAGGTTTCATTTAAATTCTCTGCATATCCCATATCCATAGATGTGGTGATGCTCAGGCTCTGGCTAAATCTTATATCTGCTTCCCCATCTCTTTCAGCAACTCTTGTTTGAAGCATCAGGAGGAGGTAAAACTGATAACCTGAGAAAACTAGTTTCCAAGTGCCAAGAGGTTGGAGTCAGCCTAGATGAGCTTTTAAATTTAAACACTTACAGAACAGAAAACAAGAATCACTGAACACTGGGTATGGTCAGCCATAAGTCCTATAAAATGCCAAAATCAGTTGAATGGTTCTTCAGGCTGATCCATGCCCTAAGATCTATGTAAGGCAGATGAGTGATGATATTGCTGAGCATATCAAGTCTCCAGTCTCCTTTCCTTGGACCTGGAAACAATTAACATGACCTTCCTCTGGAAACATGAACTTCCTGTCTGGCCTTGCTTCTGGGCCCTGCCAGATTCTCATAACATCATCTACGTAAGTATAGTTAATCAAAATGACAGACTTTATTTTTTTATGTTTTCTTTTTATTTACTGTTTTCTTTGTTTTGCTGTTCCTGATTCACTTGACACTCTCGCTGATGCCTGAGAGATCTGTGTTTGGGATTAATTTACTGGGCTGTGTTTACAGTAAAAAGCAAATAGTCCATTTTGGGTTTTTCCTTTTTTAAACCTTTTTTGAGACTTTTTCATTACAGGATTTAAAACAAAAGCAGCCGCTCTTAAGGAAAGTGTAACTGCCGTGGCCACAAGTATGCTTCTTGCACTTGAAGGCTCTAAGAGGGTTGCTTACTGCCCTTTTCTGCATTGGACTCATGGCAGAGACTATTAAACTTGAAGATTAAAGAAACTTTTGCAAATGCCAGTGCATCAGAACCTAAGAGTGGTCAATTATGTGCAATTTTTTGTAAAGAAATTTTAATTTATAATAAAGTTTAACAGTTTAAAGAAAGATAATATTGATCTGTTTTGTTTTGGTACTACCTTGCGCTATTACAGGTGTTTTTACAGAGATATTTCAATACAAGCTGACCTTTCAAAAAAATCTGTTGTCTTTTGTTATTTTAGTCAAGAGATAAGCAAATGTGGTTGAGCTGCCTATTGTGGATATAGAATAACTAGGTCCCTTTGGGTTTTTCATCCCCTTGCCTCAGGTACACAGTTGTTTGTCCCGTAACAACTACTCCTAGCAGTAATACCACTTGAGTAATGGAAAATGCATTTTATGTTATCCTTTCTGCCCTTAATGAAATGAGGCTTGCTTTCCAAAGTTGCTGTATGTATGTTGTAGAGAGAGTTGAAATACGTGCCACATCATGTCAAAAGGTGGTTGTAGTACTGATGCCTTAGCAACCTAGAAATAAAAAAATGCACTTTCAAGTAATATTAGTATAGGAGGTAATATTAAAGGCTGATCTTTGGTGGGGGTGTCCAGGGGCAAATAGGGAAAAATACCCAGCCTGCAAAGGCTAAATACAGTTTAATAAGTTTAGCAAATTAGCTTAACTGACAAGAATCCCCAATTAGAGATACAAGTAATGGAGTAATTCCCCCTTTTTGGTTCCACTGCTTTTGTAGCCCACCTTTACATAGGAAGTAAACTTTTTTTATGAAAATGTGTCTCAAAGAGCTGGTTTCAGCCTTGACTCCCAGGAAGAGCCAAGATAGGATAGGGGCCTTGGACCCCCAGGGTTTAGAGCCTCTGGAATGTGTTTTGTCTTTCTGCCTATCAGGGGAGGGAAAAGGTACTGCAGCTAGCTACGAATACAGTAATAGGCTACAGAGCTACAACTATATGTGTAATGAATACAGAGAATATATAAAAGCAAAAAAGGCAAAAATCAGTTTCACAGTATACCCAAGGTCAAGATTGTGTTGATAATGAAAGATGGGGTGTTTTTCATTACCTCCCTTTTCTCCTGGATTTTACTATAAATGTTCTGCGAGGTGAGTTTCTGTCCCTGAGGCTCCAGAATGTTCACACTGAATCATTAAGGTTGGAAAAGACCTGCAAGATCATCAAGTTCAACCTTTGCCCTAATACCAGCATGCCCACTAAACCATACTGCAAAGTGCCAAGTCCACTCATTTTTTTGAGCATTTCCAGGGATGGTGACACCACCACTTTCCTGGGGAGCCTGAATCTCTCCTTAAGCTGGTCAGACCTCAACTAAGCCCTTTCCTCCTCAGATGTAATTTCAGTTCACATCCTATTAAATGTCATTCAGAATTACAGGGCAGTGAGCTGCATCTTACTTGGGGAATTTAGACTGTGTCCTTACACAACCTCCCATTTCACCTGAGACTGGGAAGCATCTTACCATTGACTTCAGGGAGCAGTGAGGAAGAAGGTGAGAGCAGAAAAGGTTTGTTTTCCAGAACAGAGCAAGAGTGTCAGCTTATCCTTACCTGTGAGGTGACTTAATGTTTGCAAAGAGCCCAAGATCAAAATTTGGCTTAAAAGAGGATATAAACGTTAACTGCTACTTTTCTTTATTGCATGCAACTATCTGTTCTCCTACCAGAGAAGCAGATAATGAAGCCGAGTATGGCCAGTAACTGAAACTTAACCTTGTAAAGCTGTTAGCAATGAGTTATCAAGTTATCTGTTTGTTTTCTGTTAATGGAAGCATAAAATGCCACCATAAAGTTTGCAGTGCTGCACCTGGGATACTGGCAGGAGTGATTGTATCATGCCTCAGTGAAATGTTGACAAAGATTAAATGGGAAGAAGCACTTCAGTGCAATCAGGAGGGCCTGATCTAGCCGAAAATAGCACAAAAAATATGATGATGTTTTTGTATAAGTGACTTGCTTTAAAGAATCTGAGATAGGAAAAACTGTCTTCAGAAAAGGGAATGATTTTAAAGTAATTTCTCACTGCTGCTGCAGCGTGTGATGGCCACAGGTGATCTGTGAGGAACTTTGGGATGATAATCATTGATTTTTATATCTTTCTTACTTTCATGACAGCTGTCAATCTGGCTCTCACTTGTAACTTTTGGAGTTAGGTTTTCTGGTTAGAGAAAATTATGTGGCTGAGGAAAGGTGGTCAGGGAGCTTTTTACAGTATGGATCTTGAGGGCAGTGGTGTTTTCTCTTGTATTGGCCAGACTTAATACTGCATGAGTAGGAAGACAGAACTGCTTCTACTAGCTTCGATGAGGAAGTTTTAGTTGTGATTTTATGTGATGTGGTAATAGCCCATACTTTTTCAGCGGCTACTCTCTCTAATCATATCAGCTCTCACCTTCTCCTGCTGAGGCTTTCTTCTCCCTCTGTGTTGCGGTTTAACTCCAGTCAGCAACCAAGTACCACACAGCCACTTGCTAGTACTGCTCCCTTTCCCTTTGGGTTGAGGAGAAAAATTGGAAAGAAGGTAAAACACGTGGGTTGAGATAAAAACAGTTTAATAATAAATACTTCTTAGTATTTTCCTTCCTTTCTCAAAGCATTCTGCTACTTAGTCCCTCACATGATGATATCATCAATGTATTGCAGGTGTTTCAGAGCCTAGAAGGTGCTCCCAGCTGCTTGGTTTCCCTACCCTCTCATTCCAGGCTACTAGCCTAGCCCTGTTACCCAGCACCGGAGCACTCAGCTGATCCCATGCTCACCTGGGTGATGCCTGAAATCTTTTTCCACATCCCACAGCTCTCTCAGGGACAGGGATTGAGTGGTTCCCTCTTGTTCTGCCTCTTCCTCCGTTCTTGTGATGGCCCTGCTTTGTTCTCCTTTACTAAACAAACTCTCTTGTGTCCATTTCTCCTGCTGAAAAGGGTGACTGATTCCGGCAGGGCTTGGTGCTCTGGTTCTGCTGCAGGGCCTGGGGCCAGGCTTGGAGGAGCTGCAGTGCTGTCACTTTGTCATCAACTCCAGGGAGATCCTTGTCCCTTGAGGATACTGAATAGTGTTGAACAGAGCTCGGTGGGCCTGGGCCAGGACCCAGCACGCTGCAGTCATTTGTGTCTCTCTGGAATTGCTGGGCTGATGGCATCCTTTTTCCAAATACTTTCCTAGTTTTTCTGGATCCTGCCCTTTTTCAGAGGGAAGTTCCAAAATGCTGGAGGTACCCACTGTCCTAGGCCCTCGCCCATACTGTCCCACACACCCATCCACTCAGAGCTGTCCCATCTCGGGACAGATCTCTGGGTGATTTTCCTTAATAGTTGTTTGACAAGACCTGGGATACCGTCAGAAAATGTAGCAATAAAACCATGTTGGTTTAAACATCCCAAGGATATTTGAAATTCGCAAGAGCTGTAGTAATTAGCCTGGAGGAGAAGAAGATGACAAATGAAAGTATCTCTCCCATGGATTGGGTCTCTGAGAAGAAAAGGTAAAAGATACCATTATTAATGGTTTCCAATAGATGGCTCACAAAGTACAAAGATGACAGCAGTGCTGAGTACAAATAATAGGTTAGTTTCATAACCAGCAATTCCGTCATATAAGCCAGCATTAAAGTACAACATGATGCAACTCTGATAATAAGCACAACAGCTCTGAGAGCAAGTAAATCAACATTGTGATCAGTGACAATAATGAATGTTTGTAACAGGTTTGTTCTAACACATTCTAGTCATATTTGTTGTTATCTCAACCCTTCATTGCCCCATGTTGGGCACCGAAAAAAAGGACTGTTGTGGTTTAACACCAGCCAGACACTCAGTACCACACAACTGCTCACTCACAACCCCTCCCTCTATGGTGCAAAGGGGAGGAGAATCAGAAAGAAGGTAAAACCCATGGGTTGGTGTAAGAACAGTTTAATAACTAAAATAAAATATAATATGCTAACAAGAGCAATGACATGATGAAAAGGGAGAAAACAAAAAAACGGAAATAACCCACTCCCCCCAAAGTGAGTTGAGCCTCAAGCACTGATTGATGCCCAGCCAGTCCCTGAGCAGGAATCCCCCCATCCTGCCCAATTACAGTTTTACTGTTGAGCATGACACCATACAGTCTGGAATATCCATTTGTCCAGTTTGGGTCAGCTGTCCTGGCTGACCAGGAGAAGCTGAGAAGTCCTTGACTTTGTATAAGTATTACTTGGCCACAACCAAAACACCAGTATGTTATCAACACTAGTCTTAGCCCACATCCAAAACACAACACCATACCAGCTACTAGGAAGAAAATTAACTGTACCCCAGCCAAAATCAGGACTTTGAAACATTCTGTGAACTTCCTTTCTCTTCTAGGAGAGATCTTATGGCACCTTTCTCTGCCAGGATAGATTGGATAGTTTTCAATAGGGAGATTAACACCATGAGCTGCACTGTTCAGAGCTCTGTACAGTAAAGTCAAACTTTGTCTGAAAACTCTTGTTAGAACAGGAGGAAAGAGTGGCGGTAAATTCCTTACATCACCTTACACAGACCAAGAAGACTGAAGCATGCTTTCAAAAGGGCAGTGGCTCCAAACTATGCAATTGCCAGTGTGGTATCATCATTTCTGTAAAGTGATTGAGAAAGGATCAACCAAAAATCTCTCTACTCAGAGGACACACTCCATGGTTAAAAAAATTATGATCATAAATGTCTTAGGATAGCTGAGGCAATTCCTAAAGACAGCCATGCAGTCTATGCTCAGGGTTTAATGATGGATTAAGGAGATGGTGTATAGCAATACCAAGTCCTGTGGCAGGTACACACTACAGTGCTGTGTTGTCTGAAGCCAAATGTAGGAGACTTGGACAAAGCCAAAAACTGAATTATGGGTAACAATCTTGTTTAGACTTCAAAGAACTTGGTTTGTTTGAGTGCATCTGCTTGCTTCAGCTGAGAAATGCTGAGGAGGACTGGTATGTGGCACTTGTGCACCAGCTGTCAGTGAAGTAGTTTTGACTCTGTAAGTAGGAAGTCCTGCTTCCATATGTTTTCTGCTTGTAATGCTCCTGCATAATCTGATGGATTGTCTGGAGATTACTGTGGAGAGAGAAGGATAGCACACCATATATAATGTAAGTGGATTTATAATTACATGATGGGAGATAGGAAAATGAGCAGTGGAATTCATCGGGGAGGCAAAAAGTAAATGCTTTTTGCCTGAAATCAGCACATAAGAGGGTCAGTGTCTGTGAAGTGCCAATGAACATAAAGCATGTACTTTTATCACTTGTTCAGCATATCCTTCCAGAGTTCTATACTGAGTTGTTTTTGAAGGCCTTGTGCCAGGGCTTTATCAGATCAACCGAGATCAAAGGTTAGGCTTGATTATTACTTTTGTGTGTCTTTCTGCCTTTTTTTCTGCCCAATTCTACTAAGAAACACAGAGTCTTTAAGTAATGAAAAGCATTTGTGGAAATGGAGCGATGAAAACTGTTTCAGCCTGGCCTTCTCAACTAGCATTTAGCGGGGCACAGAACACAGAGGTTCAACGTCAGGATCTGAGCTCACTCTGTGTATTGAACACTAATTTTTGATGTGGTGGAAGTCCTAAATTGTCATGTGTAGCAATGGCTGCCTAGAGAATCATCCAGAGAAACCTGGAGTTGAGAAGCCTTGATCCAGTCACAAAGCACCCACTGATGAGGCTGCCTACTGGGCCTTATCCAGCACTGGGTTTTGTGTTTCGCAGATTGCAGGCAACTGGACAATGGAGTGGACTGGAAAGTCTCTAGGCAAAGTCAAGAAATACACCAAGTTGCCTTGGATATAGTGCATCCGGTTCTGCTGGATGCCCTGATAGAATGCTAAGCCTACAGCTTGCACTCTATCTGTCCAAACCATTGGATTTGTGCCAGAAACTCCAAAAACATTGGCTGTGTAATGGGATTGGGCAAGATATAGACTTAAGCTCAGGCTAATAGTTTAACCTGCTGTTAGCAGTCTCCCTGACATGGTTTTGGCTCATACTGTCCCAGTTTTGTTTGGTAAATTAATGTGTAAATCAGACACTATTCCTGAGATGGTTTATGGACAAGACCATTCTATTTTGAGGGAAAGAGGGATTGGAGTGAATGTGTGCAGACCTGAATAATGCTTTGAGGGCAGACCATATCCCTAGAGAGCTCAATTTGCAGTACAGAAGTAGCTGCTGTGTCTAGAGGTGAGTGCCAGGTTGTGTGCTGGGACTCTGGAGTCAGAGGAGCTCACAGAACCCAGCACACGGACTGAAACCTCCTGGCTTTTGCTGGATGGAACTGGGACCCTGGAAGTCCTGAGTGCCTGAAGTGCTGAAGATGGGATCCTGATGCCTTTTCCTGGAGGCAGCAGCTGGGTTGCTGGCACTGCCTGAGTGCTCTTTCAGCTGAAGGTCTTCAGTGCAACTCACCTCTTTTCCCTGGAGCTAGCATGAAATGTCAACCTTTCCACGACTGTAGGGATTAAAGAACAAGTATATAAAGAGTTATACAGGGTGAAAGAGGGGATGCTTTCCTAATAAAATGATTATTTTTCCGTAAGGCCTGTAGAAACTGTGGTCGTGGTGATGGCAGTAAGATTTCAATTGGACTGAGCAGCCAAATGTGTGCACACTGAGGAACTTTCTATGATATTTCTGCTTCTGAGGAGTGTCTCTGGTCATACATTCCTGCTGTAATTTGCCTACCTGCATACTTGCTGGACTGTAAGTATTTAGGCTGTGCACATGGGGTCTCAAAGTTGACTGCAGTATTCACCATCTTCTTGGCTTCTGCAACACACTTCCTAATGTCCCACCTGCTGTATGATTTTGAAACCTTGAACTGCAACACATCAATAGATTCAGGACATCCCTGTCCTGTCTTCAGCTTTCCAGATACTGTGGATTTAAAGCTCACCTTTTTAGGTAGCTGAAGAAAAGAGGAATATGTATCTTTTACAGAACTCTAAGTGCATAGATATGAATAACAGTGTCAATACACTTCATTTCCTTGATTTCCTGACCATTCTTCTGTATGGACATGGGAGTCCTCTGCATATGATTTCTCAGTCTCTGTTTTCCCAGATCTGCTTGGTTGGGGTCTTTGACTGTGCCTTTGACTTTCCTGATGTAGTTTTCCTCATGCTGCTGGTGAGTTCCTTTTCTGGAACCCTTTGATCAATTTATCAGCTGATCTATTCTTTGATTGTTTCCCTTCTGCATTTAAAGGGTTTTTCTGTGACTTGCAACCATCTTGCTGATCAAGGATGCTCTATTTCAGATGGAAAATCATGTAAGCTGAGGGGCTCCCATTGCCAGCCTTTTGTCCATCTCCACCACCACCAAGATGGGAGAGGCTGGGAGTGTGCCTTCTGCCAGAATTCCTCAAATTTGCTCGGGGAGTTTTCTTCAAATGTCCCTCTGAGCCTTTCAGAAAAGGGAGGACATGCTGAAGGAGAAACTGAAAAGGAAAATGAGTGTTTCCCAGCAGCAGTGAGGCACACTTGGGCACATGGTGGCACTAAGTGCCTGGCAAAACAAGGCTGACTTTCTCCATCCAGCCCTGAGTGCCTGCAACCTCAGAGCTACATCCCTGATGGAAGAGGCAAAGGGCTGAGTATTGCAGGGCAAGACAAAGAAAGAAACCTAAGCTTCCAGTAGGATGTCTGGGAATACTCTCTTAGCAAGTGTCTTCCTCTGTCTGTCATCTGTCTTATGAATTCTGCTTCTGGTCATATTACACCCTTGAATCCCTTGGGGCAAGCTTTTCCTGGAGTGTTTTCTCATGTCTCCCTTGCAAATAAAGCCAGGGCATATTTCTGCTACCTTATTAAAAGATCTATGACATTTATTGAAAATCTTGCTCACATTTAAAATATACATTGTTTTTAAAAGGTGATGGCTTACTTTTTAGTCTGAGTCCTTCTTCTGAATCTTTTAATGGCTGGTTAACATCACATTGGCAGCCTAAATGTCTGAGCCATAAAATGTGAAACTTTTAAATTTTTTCCTTATGACAGAGGTATTTGGGGTAGAAAATCTGAATGACACGAAAGGAGAAATTTGCCAGGGAGCTCTAAGGGGGAAATAGAGCTGAACAATCTTTTTCTAATTATCGTAATAAGAGTGCCATTATCAGAAATACTTCGTACTCTGTTGGGAAAGAGAGCTATGTTAATAGGAAACAAAGATATTTGATCCTTCATAGATCAAAGCACTTCTATGATGTTGCTGCCATTATGAAAGGCTCTTGGTGTAAGAATGGTACTTAGTGGACAATAGCTTGATTGTTTGTCACTTATTTTTTAAAAAATTGGACTTTATGTTTTATTTATCAGGTCCCAAATTTGATGAGAATTGCTTCATTCTACCATAAAGCAACAGTTTTTAGGACTATGCTGTAGTTCACTGCCTACAAACATGAGAAATTCCACCGTGCAAATAGGAATATTTCGTATGGGAATAAACACTTGCTGACATCCACTGAAGTGAAGAAGGTCCTTGCAAAGCTTCTTAATTCTACACTGCAAAGGTCTCTGGGCTTTTTTAGCCATTTTTCTCCTTTCTCTTTATGCTCACTTATGTTTAGGATACAGCTCTGGGAGCTTCCAACTAGGCTTTTTCTTTTTGTGTTTTTGCAGTACTTAGAGCAGTCAGATGCTGGTCTGAGACCAAAGCTCTAACGTGCTCTTCTAACACATATAATAATAAAAGAGAAATTGATACTGAGAACAGTTCACCTATGGTTCACAAAATGGATTTTTTACTGTTGTAAAATCCTCAGGGTGTGGGTGAGGAAATTGCTTAAAGACCTGGAAAGACCTACATACACCCACAGTCTTGTGTAAAGAATAGTGTCAAGAGAATGGGAAAAGAAGACATAATGTTTTTCAAGGGAAAGCCAATCAAATTTTGTAGGTAGAAAAGCAGTATTCAGGGAGAGAAACTAAATTATAAATACTGATATTTTACTTTGACCTGTATTTAATTTCTGTCCAAGCTAGTATTACCTTTTCCTATTAAAGTGGAGTGAATAGAAGAAAAAAGCTATTTGAATTTTGAATAGTCTGTCAGTTCACCAAATTTAACACTTAATGAACCCAATAAAACACTATTATTTATTGTTTTGTTTGTTTTTTCCTGATCCTTGCATAGAAGTGGTGTTTTAGTGATTTTTTATGGAAATGCTTTGATTTTGCCTGAGTATCTTTATTGTCTTGCTTTGACTGATGCTGCACAAATAGTGTCATACTGTGGATGCACACACATGTCCTTATTTAAGACTGGAGATTTTTCTTCCTTGTTTCTGTAATACCAATAAAGGGTATTGTACAATAAAGGGTCCAGCACATGGGACCATACTTGGTTTGCCCATTGTCATTTTGGTTTCTCTTTGCTGCTTTTCTGAATGAGGAACTTGATGACTACGAGATTTTTAAATGGTTTTTGTTCCAGCATCTTCAAAGGTTGTGTTTTCTTGTATTTTTTCCCACAAAAAGAAGCTCAATCTCTGTACAACCTCTCCGTTTGCTCTCTTAGAGATGGGCAAACTTATGTTAAATGCTCTGCTTGTGGTACTTTTAAGCCTAGAGCAAGGAGGGCTCACGACTTTCAGCTGCAAAGCGTTTTTTTTCAGGAAGCCACGGAGGCTGCTTTCAGTTCCAGAGGTGCCATTTCCTGAGCCAGATATTTTGGCACCACTCATTGCACAGACAAAAGCCTCCAATGTGACAGCTTAGGCTGGAGAGCTCTGGGGCATTTTCTCCGAAGACAACACCAAAAGAATATTTTTCTGATATGCAATCTCTATTTTTCTAAGGTAATTGCACAAGCTTTCTGGCCATGGTGATCCTACAGAGTTTCCAGTCTGCTCTGACTTTACCTCCCTGCCAAGTGAAAGTGTATGTTCTCTGACAGAGCACATTGACTCCTTGTCTTTGTGATAATGAACAAATGCCAAACTCTGCTGTCAGTGTTCCTAGCTTCCATCTTGGGTGCTCTATTGCCTTATTTCAGCTCAGCAAGAATGTCATTGTCCCTTAGACACATATTCTTTGATGTTTTAGGACTTGGTGTCTTTGGCTCTCCAAGTCCTCCAGAACAGGATGGAGAAGCCCACCTGTGTGGCCAGGTTGAGCAGGACTGGGTATCCAGGAGAGCAGAAGCTTTTCCAGGATATGTCCTGTTGTCCAAACCTACCAAAAAACCCAGAAAAACCCCACAAACCCCAGCAAAACTCCCCTAACAAAAAACACATGGGAAATTCCAACAATTTGGAGGATTATCTGTATACTGGGACAAATATATATCAAATAAAGCAAAACTCCTCATACTTTGCATTCACAGTAAGGCATTCGATTATGTCAGGAAACTACTTTCCCACTTCATGCATTAAAATGCTGTTATGCCCCAATCCACTCCACAGGTTTAGGAGAACATTGTTTGATTCACTCTGGATGGTGCACAGGAGAAACAACAAAATTCTCAGGCAGTTCAATAGCAAGCTTTTGCTTGCAAACTTTAGAACATTAAGGTAGAATAAGGTACTCGTCATGTTTTAAAACAACATTCAGACAAAGTAAGGAACTTCACAAACTCAAGCTTCACAAACTTAAACATAGCCACCTTTAACTTATCCAGACATAACAAGGCACGTATGAAGGCACTGATTAGAATTTTTTAGTCTGGTTTACAATATATTTTGAGAAAAAGAAGTTAGGAGATGAAAGAGAGAGAAAGTAGAGAGGAAGAAAAAGGAGAGAGAAAGGTATACAGTCACCATCCTTAGATGCAGTGATGAGATTTGATTGTTGCTATTTAGATGTCTGTTGGTTGAAGTGATCTAGCAGTCTTGATCTGCCAGGGGTTGGGGAAACCCACGAAACACAAAGTCCAGTGGGTTAATTTATGCTCAGGCTCAGTGGGAATGCCCAGGTACCTCCCCTGGGGGAGAAGTTTTACACTGTCTGCTGCAACACTGGGGGTCACTGGAGCACTCCAGGGGTCTTTGATGGTTTATGACACCTTCTAAGACATGACAGCTGACTCATCACAGTTGAGCCAATTATGCCTTAATAAATAAGGGATGAACCTTCACACCTACGTGTGCATATCCCAGTATCTTCCCCCAGAGGGGAGTCCTACACCTGAGCCAGTTATGTAATGTAGGACATCGGCATGATAAAAAGCACCATCCCATCTCCCAAAATCTGCTTCTTACAGGCTTCTTGCCTTACCTGGCTCAAAACCCTGTTTGTAGCCTCCAGTGGAGGGTGTGCACCCCTCTGCCCCATTGCATGCCGTTGTCAGCAAAGCACCCACTGCTTTTGCAAATGGCCAATTGTTTGAGCCATTCACCATCAGCATTTCAGTGTCTCACACTGAAGCACTGATTCCATATTCTAGAATTCCTTCTCTGGCCACACAAACCTCTCTGGAATTCATTTTCATAGCCAACCAGAAAAGAGACCTAGAAGGACTTCCCAGAAGGCTTTGGCACTTCCTAGGGGAGATGAAACACCTGTTTTGAGTAGAACAATCTACCCTATTACTTTTTTCTTAGAAGGGGAGAGCTCCTTCCTCCAGGAATAGGTTAGTTCATAAATGGGAAATGCTGATAATAACTGCGGTGACCTCTATAGATAGTCCTGAGAAGCTGTTGTTATGCATGGAACCAAATCAATAACTGTGGACACCTGTCAAAACAGTGATTGCGTATAGAGAATGACACCAGATGCAAAAGGAGATGTTTGAAACTTCCTTCAAGAATTAGTTTTGGAGTCCTGAGACCTTCAAGGCTGGCTGCAGAAAGCTCTGGTATGTGCATGCATAAAACTTAGTGGAAGTATTTAGATTCACAGATGGACAGTTTTCCTCTTGTAAACGAACCATATTTTTTACTTGACAAGTGGAAGTGCTGCCACCTGTGAAAAAATTAAATACGGATTTTGAGTGGACTCTTTGTCTGTGACTATGTTTATTAGAAATCCTGGCTGTGGGCCAGCTCTCAAGAGGAATATTCTTAATGTTTGGTTTTTCTTATGACTGAGATCGGGTCTTTAGATAATTTTGACAATGCCACAACAATTTTTTTTATGGAGAGAACATACTTATGTTTCCTGTGTCTCCAGAGTAACTGGAGCACAAGTCTGTGATTCTCATTATACGAACAAGATGTTCTTAATGTTGATGCTGCCTTTTCTTTCCAGTGTACTTGCAAGGGTTAGGTATAACACATGGAATCTCTTCTGCTTTATTTATTAGATGGGTTAATTAGCATTTTTCTTTAAAATTTTTGATACGTGTAGGTGGGATTCTGTTCAAACAAAGATATATAAAGAATTCAATCAGTTTTCTAGGCTTAGCTCCACATTGTGTTTTACAATACCATTGTTGCAGAAGGACAGATTGGTCCCTTGCTTGGCACATGTTAATAAAAGAGAATATAAGGTGCTTCTTATGGCTGGTGGAGATGCTGGTCCCTCCCTTGCTGGTGGAAGCAGTACAGCTCTCCTGGGGTTTGAGAGCTGTCTTCTGCAGCATCTGAGCACCTGCACAATTACTGTGCTTCATGGGTCTGGAAAGAATTTTCTGGCACTGTTGCTGCTGCTGTCGTGATCCTACTTCTGTTTTTATATTGTTAGCTTTTCCATATCCATATTCTTACTCTTCTGTCTCCACATTCTTATCTTCCAATGTTTTCCTAAGGAAAACATTACTTTTGCTGCATTTTTAATTATTTGAGCCCTTCTTAAGTGATTAATCAATAAAATTTTCAGCACCTTAACTTTCATACACAACGTAAACTGATGACAGAGAAATGTCTGATTATGATATTACTGTTCCAGTGTTTCATAGAACAGTCAGAGGAAATAAGCAGTGCCCCTGTTAAGCCGAAATTCCTATTACAGATGATTTGGATAGGAGATAGTTTGATACTTTATATGGTAGCAACTTTCTTGCTGTCTTGTATATACAGGTCACTGCTGTCTTGTATATATAGGTCACTGCTGTCTAGTACATGCAGGTCATGGAGACAGGAAGCAAATGTGGAGCAGCAGCAACAGCAAGGACTGCACATGTCTCCATTTGAGATCCGTCATGACCACCACATTAGTCTGGGATGGTCTCCCCTCTTTTGGGGGCGGAGATTGAAGCCGCATGCCCACTTGACACAGCATTGCTTGTGAGGTGTCATTCTCTGTGCTTCTCTGCTAGTGTCTGCTAAGGCTTGGCCTTTATCCCCATCCATTTTTTTTACAGGTGATTCCATTTCATGATGGATTTCATGGTGTCTCTGACTAGCTCTTTTTTCTTGGCCATCTGAAACTTCTCTGAGGACTGAGTTCCCAAATAAAACCCAGTAATGCTTCTAGTGAGCCAGAGTAGCAGCATGCTCTGTCTGCCCTCCCTACACAACCCATTGCCCGAGCCTGCAGCAAACTCACCTTCAGCTGTTACTGCAGAGAACACTACACATCTTTCAGGGAGAAGTCCCCTGTGCACATGTGATAGCACATTGCCCGGAACACCAAAGCTGTGACCTCAGGCACTACTGCTCACTATTTGGTACATAAATAATAAAAGTCTTTCTTCCATGTATCAAGATGTATAACTTTGGTGCCTCTTTCCCTTCTGCATCAAGGCTTTCACCAGCCAGCCCATTCTTCCTTTATAGGTATTCTCTTTCCCTTCATTATTCAAGTTGCAGTATCTTCCTACTAAAATAACACAAATTCATTCTTCCTTATGGTTCCTGGCTCTAATATTGCTTACCCTGTCTGGTGCAAACACGTATGTGAAATGATCTTTACTTGCTTGTCTTCTCACTATTTCAATGTCCTCAGCCATCACACTGCTTCCATCTTTTTGTATCCAGTCTTAGCTCTCCATCCTTTACAAAACTCCATCATGTTTCTTAATATCCCATAAAAACTCCACCTATTTGCATCCTGTCTCTTGAAGCCCTCTGTCCTCCCTGAGTTATGCACTTCCCTATGCTCCTTGTCATGCTTCTGTTTTTTCCTCCTAAAGATAATTAATGACTGTCTTATTCCCGTTCTCTGCTGGTCCTGTCCTATCTCAATAAGACTATTCTAAAACTCACCTAACAAGCTCACTTCTTCTCCACAGCCCTTCTGACTAAAATGACCTTCCCCAAACAAGCCTCCTTATCTACCCTGAGAACCTGCATGCTCCTTGCTAAAAGCCATTTACATATAGGACAATCTTACTTTTTTTAATCTTTATAGGGAAGAGCTGGAAGTTCTGGTGCAGCCTGAGCAACCTGCACCAAGTCCTGTATTTTAGGCCTCGCCTTTTCTTTGTTCTTATCACCTCCATCCATTCCATACCTGATGGTGCCACTGCCTCTCTGCCACATATCAGAACTTTGCCAGCTGTTCGGGTATCCCCTCACCTGCTCCACCTGCCAGATCAGGGGCCAGAGAGAAAATATGGAAGGATGTGGAAGAATTTGCTGTTTCATTAGAAGCAGCAGCCCGGTGCAGCTGAATTGCCTGTCTCACGTGCATGGTCTGAATGTTGTGGGTAAGTTGTGCCTGAGCTTATGCACACCCTTGTCACACAGCTGGAGGTGCTGCTCTCACCTGTGGCAATTGTCAGAGGTCACCAGTGAGGCACAGCAGCGTGCATGGGGAGCAGGATCTGTTTGTAAGTGTCTGCGAGTCAAGTTTCGGTAAAAGGTTTAGTCTCTGTTGAAATGAAACATTACTATTCTTTTTTTTTCCTCCATGGGCAACTAATGAGAGCACATAACCTGTAACATATACTTTTGTCAAGAATTTCAGACATCTAGGGAGGTTAGTGTAAGTATTACAATAGCTTGGGAAGGATTAATTGAGAATGCACACCATTTTGCAAGGTGTTAGGTCATGATTAAATGCTCTTTACTGTGGAGTCACGTTTTATTACAACTTACATATGTTCAGAACACTGATAGAAAAGAAAGCACGTCACCTATTTACAATCACTACACATTTACATTATATTATTTACAGATAATGAATTTAGTAACATATATGAGCAGAAAATATAGCAAATATCAATATGAAACTGTACAGGGCTTAATCTCAGGTCCTTTACTGTAGTTGCATTTCACTGTAATAATAAATACAGTTCTATATTTACACATTTTACTTTAAAAATCTATTAAATGAATTTTAACAATGTCAAGTTTAAAATATCTGATCAAAATATTTCAAACATGCTTATAAAAATAAGACACAAAGCCTTTAGGACCTTCTGCAAGCTAAAAAAGTTCTTATAAAAGAAGCTTTCTTTAACTACTCTTTAGAATTATAACATTATTTTGCTTCTCAAATTTCTTTACAAACTTCTTAAATATAGCAAGCTGAAAGGAACCTCACTGACATTAAGCAGAGCAGCACAGATGGACCCCAGTTAAATTAAAGCTAAGTAAACATGGTAATAGGTATTGTGCAATGGTTGGCTGATCCTCTGTTTAATCCAAAGTGGTTTCAGGCATCGTTTCTGCAGCTGTGTGCTGCACTGCTTCAAAAGCCACAACAGATAAAGGATTAAGATAAGTACCCAGCTGACTTTATCATACATAATTTCGGAATTGGTTCATTTTTTTTCCCTGAAGGATGAACATGTCAGCCAAAGTCAACTGATGCCATCTGTAACTGCAAAACTAAAAATATGCCAGTGTGAATGGACAAGAAAATCAAGGCATATGCATTGTTGGCAACAAATCCTTCATTGTGAAAATCCATCCTTGGAGTCCCAGGAAGTTTTATATACAGGAACAGATGAACAACAGAGATCATCTGTAACTGATTACCTTAATTGCTGGGCCTAGCCTAACCTTCCTAATGTTAAAAAATTAGTCTCATTCACCTGGAGGTTGAGTGGCCATTAACTGAGCAGTAAGTACTGGGCTATTAAATGTTACTCCTCAGGGACCTCTTTTTAACAACAACAAAAGAACTTAAATTTGTGCATTTTTCCATCTTAAATGATTGGCTTACTTAAGCAAAAGGTGCCAGCTCTGAGAAAAGAATACTGGAATATCCCCTGATGGCTTGGACAAGGTCAAAGAATTATATTCTAGGTGGCTCTGTTGTCTGAGATATTTTAACAGTAGACTTGGCAAGGACATGAAGTCTTTTCTTTCTAGCTGGGATGCTTCTGATGTGTAAACATGCATGCCTTGATTCAGCGAAGTATTAACAGATTTAAAGTCAGAGAACTCTGTTAATCTGATCATGCCTTTTCCTAAACTAAAGCCATCAAAAGTCCCTGAATTTCAACAGCTGCTCCAGTATTTTTTTGGCAATATATCCAATATGAATTTAGAGATTTTTGGTGACAGATAATTTCAGTAGCTAATGACCATCTCTTTCAACAATTTGCACCTTTATTTCCATGCTGCCCATCCCTAATGTCAATTTCCAGTTGACCTTACCAGACTCTCCTCCTCTCAGATGAGTAGTCCTCTGCCTTCAAACTTCTGTATCCCAGAAGCAACTACTCATAAACTGTGATCAAATCACTTATTTCTTAAGTTGCTTTAAATTTATGATATTCATATCCTTTTCAATTTCACAATGTTCTTTACAGCATGTGAATGCAGTGTTTGAAACACCCCAGGAATGCTTGCATCAGTGCTAAGAACACAGATCACACAACCTCTTCACTCCTACTTGATATCGCCTTAGCTAAAGATATTGGCTATCTTCATCCAAAAGGACACAGTGACCTCTACATCTTCAGCTGACCAGTGACCACGAACCAGCAGCTTCCTAGAATCACTGTTTCACGAGACAGAGATCATATAATGAGCAGGACTACTGTTTTTGTTCCTAGACAAATTACCTTAAATGTTTCTGTGTGAGTGCCTTTGGTGTCCTTTAACAGCTCTCAGCATGCCAATTTTTTCATATTTATGACTTTCTATGTCCTACTTCCCACCTTCAAATTATATTAGTCATCTGCCAATTTTATCATCAGTAACTCTGGGAGTAATTCTACTGACATGAAAGCAATTCAGGACCAAACTGTGCAGAACCTCATCAGAAAAATACCCATGTGACAATGCCTTGCCATTTACAATTCCATTTAAAATGCTTAACAGAACTTTGATTAACTTCTTTCACATCATGTTAATTTTTTAGCTTTAGCTGACAATTAAAAATGCTTTGTCAAGTTAGATGACTTCCAAAACCCAAGCCCAATGACAGTTAAACCATTTCATCAGCTTTATCAAACATGGAACTCCATCAATGGGTATTTTGCAGAAACCTTTACGACTAGAAGAGGACTACTCTTCCATTTACATATTCTGCTGAACAAAGGCCATACACAGATGCTTATAAAAACAATCATGACACTAAAAAACTATTATTAAAACCAAATTGCAATAAACAGGAAAAAAAAATAACCCAAACCTGACAATATCAGGTGATGCTTTGAGAAAACGTTACAAATTTAATGTGCTATTTTTGCACTTGACCAACTGATGCCCTTTCTGAGTAGTGCTACTTTAAAAGAGAGCAGCTGATACAACCGCACAAACCTCAGCAGCTTTCATTTCCTCTCTTCATCCCAGCATTTCGAGAGCAGGCTGAGCAGGCTCAAACGCTGGATTTTCAGCCTGCCACAGGTTTTGTCATTGTCTATTTCCTGATGTGTGTCACGATAACTTAGAGGCACTCTCTAAGCTCATATGCACACGTTCACACCTACTTTTGGGATTAAAAACTTTGTAAATAGAGGTATTTTCTGTACTGCTACTGCAACTAGCGACAGGGAACAAATGCGACTGAGGAAAGATTGCAGCCTTCTGCCATTGGATAAGACGGTGGCATTAGCGAACTGCTGGTGGGCATATCATACGATATGCTGGCACTTGTGAAGGTTACCAATGCTTGTGTTGAGTCACAAGATTGTTTTTCTATGTCTTCTGAATTCACAGAGATCAGACTAGCATGTTTTGATCTCCTCCATATCAAAGTTTGCTTTCGCAGACTTCCCAAATCCTCCTTAAAGTGTGGATTGAAAAGTATATAAAGCAGTGGGTTTAGACATGCTGGCAGTGGGACAATCACTAGAAGTATTGACTTAATCACTTCTGGGCTGATAAAAGTGAGGTTTAGTAAGGAGGAAAAAGATAAGAAGGCCACAGGGCAATAAAGAATGCAATTAGTAAAAAGTAGCAAGGCTATATGTCTGACCATAGAACAATCCCAAATGTTATCTAGTTCTCCCTTTTCTAAACTACAGTAGAGCTTTGTATAAGCAATAGTCATTACCAGAAAGCAGAGGGAGTTCAGCAATACCAGTGCTACCATGTAGCCCATAGCAGCGGACTCTCCAAAAGGGAGTGGCAAACAAAGCGGAGAAACCCCATACTCGCTGCCAGTGACAAGTGGTATCACTGCAATGATTAGTGCCAACATAAAGCAAAAGGAAATGGCAATTTTTATGCTGGCGATGGAGGATTTTGTTTCAAACTTCGTAGCGTGCTTTACAGAGCACGCACGTTCCAGTGCAGCTAGGGTAAGGAGGAAAATGGAAGCCTCAGAAGCAAAAATGGAGAGAAGGCCTGTTATTTGGCAACCAATTCCACTTTCCCATTGTGCTCCGTACTGAGCAAAGCTACCGAAAGTTGATGCATCCACGCTAGCCAGTACTCCGCTGGCCAGACCCATCAGGGCATTTACAATAGCTATTAAACCAATCAAAAGTTTTACGGAGGACATATACAATGGAGATCTGAAAACTGTAGCAGACACCAGCGCATTGCAAATAAAAGTCAGACCCACTATGGTCCACACTCCAATTCTGATCAGCCAGCTACCAAACAGATGGTCACATGGTTTGAAGGGACCTGAAACGACAAAATAAAGAGGGTAAGGGAAACCCATGGAAACAAAAAAAAAATCGTGCTCTCTAGTACACTAAAGTTCCTGCTTCTTGCAGATTCTCAGCATACCCAAGCAGTGAATTTTAGTCCAAAAGACAAGCCAGAAATTTGCTCTTCCTTTGGAGTAACATGAGACCTTGACAACATGCTGCTAAATGTGTGATGCATGTTGCATTACTGGTGCACGTGACTCTTTGTCCTTGATCACGAGTGGTCTATGGGGGTTCTTTTGTGCTTGGCCGTATGACTGCAATGTGAATGTCAACTCCTGTAGTGTCAAGAAATGCTGTGATATTTGCCAGTGTGTGAAAAAAGCTGAAAATTTTAGCTTCCACTAAATTAGAACAGGTTCCTAATGAGTGCTGGTGAAGTGTGATGTAATGGATATGGACAGATGCACTTTGGCTACCTTATAACACGTCATTACACAGTCCAAGAAAATTGTGTCTCCCTCTGCATTCAGAAGTGCTGCCTTTTTGGATATCCTGTGGCTGAAGTCAGGTGATTATGACTGAAGCCTGCTATGTATTTTCGTAGAATTGAGGTGCATATGCTTTGCAGTTGGAGCTGAATGCTCTGCAGTCAGAGAGAAATTACATATCTTGGAATGAGCCAGCAAAGCAAACCTTTCACAGTGGTCTGTGCTTTTCCATGAAGACATAAACCCTGCAGCTGAAATGACCTCCCTATACTACACCTGTTGCCATTAAGGATAAGGATCTATGGTGTCAGTGTGCAAGTTTTTCTTTGCTGCTATTTGAAAAACCCAATCTAAACTTTTTCTCAGGTCTGGTGATAGCTTACCTTGAAGACAGCAATGTTTTAATGAACTCAGAACTTATATTTGGGCCATTGGAGAATATGAGACATTGAAATGACTCTATTCTTTGGCTTCCTGCCTTTTCTATTCCTCTTTACAAAACTTCAAAGAATTTACTATTATTTGCTGTTGCAAACAAGAATCATGGCTTAAAATGAGTGCTGAAGTACAGGTTGTCACTTGAGGTTCTTTTGTTCATGTTTCACAATGAAAAAATGGCTAGTAAAAACATTTGCTGATTCAAGTGAGCAAAACTTAGGACCATGGCTGGCTACATTCTATAAAGAAAATGACAGTGCAGGGTGTCCTTTGTGAGGGACTGTGTACAGCAGTGCAGTAGTGTTTGGTATTTCCTAGACATAGAATTAAACTGTGTGTCGATCAAGTTGCTCACATGTAAAATAACTCTGTGAAGTTCAGAAGAATTATTTTAGCTTCGTAAAAGACTGAGTGAGCAAAGATTCTGCTGTCTTTATCATTTGTGTCTTAGTAGAAGAGTCTTTCTTCTCCCTTTCTCTTGATGTAGGTATCAATTCTGGTGAAAAGGGGCCCAGAGTAAGGAACTGCTTGGTGACTGGGGAAAACTCTTGCTACGCTCATAGAAGAATCTAGTAGCTGAATAGTTTTCTGGAATTCAATGCAAAATTCTATATTGTTGTGCAATGTATTTGTATTAGACTCATCAAATTACTGCACATCATGTTGCTGTCCTAGTATCTGACTGAGAGTTTTTTCTGCATCTCGAATCTCTGGTAACACTGTCCTTGAATTCCTATCTGTCTGGCAGCTTCATACCTGGAGAAGGCGAGCATTGCACTGAATGATGAGATTTCAAATCTTCTTCAAAGTCAAGAAAAAAGTCCTCAAAATCACGTTCATCTGTACAGGAGAAAATACCCAGAATTGTTACTGCAATTTTCAGGAAGAGCTTTTTAGTAAAAGTTGCAAAAATGCCTGTGGGATATGAAGCCTGGTCTTGCCCCATCGCCTGCCAAACTGTGAGCAGAAGCAGACATATGCCTACTTGGTTTTCAATTACTGTACTTGGGATTATTTTAAAAGTTCACATCTTTACTTCTCTGAAAATAATCACTTACAGGTACATTCCTTATTGCCTAATTTGCAGTGTGATGACTGCCTAGGAAGGAGTTTAAAATACGAATTCTGCTGTTGTGCCATGCTACTAAGAATTAATCAAGTCTTTTGTGTTTCTTATGTCATCACTCTAGCATGTATTTTTGGCTCTATTCTTGCAGAACTCTGAGCTTTACTGGTTTCAGGAGCAGGATAGCACAGAAAGCAACAGGATGGTATAAATGTATGTGTGCACCTACATAACAGACCAAGTAACAGACCTAGTGCTGAAGGGGAAGAAAAATGCAGTTGTCTCGTGTCCTGGAGAACAAATGCAGTCTATGACAAGCCTGGTTGTGTGCATAGACTGGGGAACGAGAGGCTGGAGAGCATCCCTGCCGAAAGGGACCTGGGGCTCTTGGTTGGCATCAAGCTGGATATGAGCCAGCAGTGCCCTGGCAGCCAGGAGGGCCAGCCCTGTCCTGGGGGCATCAGGCACAGCATCGCCAGCCGGGCAAGGGAGGGATTGTCCTGCTCTGCTCTGCTCTGCCCTGGGTGGCCTCACCTTGAGAACTGTGTGAAATTTTGAGTCCCACAGTATAAGAAAGACATAAAACTATTGGAGAGTGTCCAAAGGAGGGCAACAAAGATGGTGAAGGGTTGGGAGGAGGAACCATATGAGGAGCCACTGAGGTCACTTGATCTGTTAAGCCTGCAGGAGATGGAGGGGAGACCTCACTGCAGTCTACAAACTCCTCATGAGGGGAAGAAGAGGGGCAGGTATCAAATTCTTCCTCTTGTGACCAGTGACAGGACTCAAAGAAATGGCATGAAACAGTCCAGAGAGATTTAGGCTGGATATCAGGAAAAAGTTCCTCAACCAGAGGGTGTTTGGGCACTGGAACAGCTCCCCAGGGAAGTGGTCACAGCACCAAGCCTGACAGAGTTCAAGAAGCATTTGAACAATGCTCTCGGGCACAGGGTGTAATTCTTGGGCATGATCCTGTGCAGGGCTAGGAGCTGGACTTGATTCCAACTCAGTACATTCTATGATTCTGGGATTCTGTGAAAAAATATGCCAGAGTAGCCACATACTGTGGATATGGCTCATCCTGAAGCCAAGGATGTGCTCACTTCTGAGGCTGACAAGAAACTGCATCTTTGCTCTTGTATGGAGTTACATACCAGCTGAACTACCCTGTCTCTCACATACAGGGAAGATTTAACTTCCCACATTACTAGCTATTATTTGGATGAAAAGATGAGTGAGTGTGTGAGACTTCTGAATGGTAGACCTAAAATAATGAGTTTGCTAAGTATGGGAATGCTTAAATAACATGTTTTTGGGCAAGAGAGAGGGAAAGGCCACCTCTGTGACTGTAAAGAGTGTTGGATTTATTTAACATCACAGGTTGCTCACAGCCTTCATGTAGGCTTAAAAGCCTAAGATGATGGTTACCTTGAATTTGTAACAGCCCAGCATCCTTTCTGTGAAGATCATCAATGCTGTTATTCTCATCTTTGTTCCATTGGCTGGAGATTCTGTAGTGGTTCTCACAAGCTCCAAAAGCACAGCACTGATAAGCATAAGGCATTTCCATGACCCTGCAGAAGA
This sequence comes from Origma solitaria, assembly GCA_013397895.1. Classification (NCBI taxonomy): domain Eukaryota; kingdom Metazoa; phylum Chordata; class Aves; order Passeriformes; family Acanthizidae; genus Origma; species Origma solitaria. The sequence goes on along the minus strand of VZRL01001283.1, from coordinate 411,168 downwards.
ATAAGGAAGCATGCCATGATACTGGATCAGCATCAGAGTTACTGCATTGTAACTGCTCCTCTACAGTCAGCACAAAGAAAATGGTTTAAATGTCCATAACTGAAAGTAAAAATACCTCTGGGTAGAAATCAGTCATGATAATACAAAGTGAGGACTCACAAATAAAATTCCTCATCAGAAATGCAGATGGTTCCTAGGCTGATTTTAGAAAAGGCACAATGAAGTTTTCTTACGTGTCTTCATAGGAGACATGAAAGCGGGAGGTCTATGTCTTGCTGTTGAGTGAATATTACTCTGAGCTGTATTTCTATTTTAAAAATTTTCAATGACTTCACTGTGTAAATCAACAGTTCCTCCAACAGTTACTTTCTTAGTGGTTTCTTTAAAAAAAAATACATCTGAAGATCACAACCTGCCTATCAGGCAAAACCAAAACGCTTCCCAAATGAAATTTCTCCACTTTTGGGAGAATGAGTTCTTTTGGAAATCAAGCTTTATATCCACCTCTTTCTACATTCAACTCTTCTCACAGTAAGACGGCAAAAATGAGGTTGTTTCTTGTGCAGAAGATCAAGAAAACAGTGTTCTAAACCAAAAGGTGAGTGAATCAGGCACTGTGTGTGAAAATGGATGTCACTGAGAGAAAGGTTTTACTTTATTAATTGTCTTGAATATGAGAACAATCATTGCAGGACACTGGATACTCATTCTTAATTCTTTAAAAATCACTGTTATTCCTAACACGTAACAATATATATCAGTGAGTTCCAATGGTTATGAAGGCTGTGAATTTAATTCCTTTGGGGATGTGCAGATTCTGGGGGAGCACAGAAGAACTGCTATGTGAGTTTTATAGACTACTTCTGTTCCATAGATATATTTTATACTTTGGAAGCAAAAACTATTTAATTTACACAGTTCACCAATAGCACATAGTAAAACCTAACAACGCACCTTAATTCCGAAAGCCCAATAAACCAAAAAGCTCAAAGATAAAGAAGTGATTAGAAGTTATTCTGAATTAACTTAAAAAGAATAAAGTAGAACTAGATCCTCCTATCAGATTACTTTCAACAGGTTAATCATGTAAATTAACATAATGAGTGTAATAAACAACCTCTAACCCCCTGGGAAATCTGCAGAGAAATCAGGCTGAATCAGGCCCAGTGCCAACAGGACTTAAACTTGTGCACCAGCCAAAAGCGTGGTACAAAGGGGAGCGAATGGAATCTTAAACTCTAAAGGGATTTTTAAATTAGTGCATTTGGGGGAATTTAGATTCTGTGTCCTTACATTTCTGTTGGAAATTAACCACAATAATCTGTACCCTTGTACCCAATACAAAGCTTTTAGGGTACTCAATAAAAATTCAAGATAACCAAGATCTAACTGTCAAGCAACCTCAGTCCAGCAGACTTAAATATTTAATTTCTACCTCATTCCTGTGCCTGCCATCTTTTAACATAAGGAGATTATCTTGATTAAACATTTTTTAATGCATTTCTCAGAAGCCCTTCTTAAATAACCTATTATTAAACCCATCGATTACTAGACTAACCCATAGCTAATCATCTGGGATAAAAGCAATCCCAATCTCCAAATAGAAATGCCCTTTGTTGGAAGAAAACAGAAAAAAAAAATATCCAAAGTAACACTGACAATTCTGTGAGGTGATCCCTGCAGCTTGTGGCTTCAGACGTTTGGAAGGACACATATAGCTGGGAGAATAAATAGTGAGTGAATATTTTAGGCACAAGAGACTAATGGAAATGCATTCTATTCTCTGGTTATAACAACTCTGTGTACTTAATAATGACAGACCTCCAGATGCTTTTGTGCCTCTACCAGCCTGCTGGCCTGTCATGCCCTGGAAATGTGGACTTCCCACATTGTGCTGGTCCGCTACTTTGATGATGTAGTAAAAAACATCCATGGCTTTTAAATGATCTTTAAAGAGCAAGACTCCCATTTCTAGTCCTCTCTGTAGGTATTTCTAGCAGCCACTCTTAAATCTGAACAGTTTTTGTTTGTTTTTCCCCCCAGCCTGTGTTATTAGGATATACACATAATCCTTAAATTAGCAAATGTTTCTTAATCTGTGTGCAAAACCCAGTTGCACCCAATGGCTGCAACCCAGAACACAGAGGACAAAACATACTTTGCAAAGCAGGGAAATAAATCAGCTCTTCTTGGTGACAGAGGTTTTTTCTCACAAAAGCTACATTTGACAAAAAAACCCAAAAACCAAAACCAAAACCAAAAAAACCAACAAAAAACCCCCAAACAAACAGAACCTCCCCACCAACCAAAAAAAACCCAAACAAATCGCCCCCAAACAACAAAAACCCACCAAAAAAACCCGAAAATCCACCAAAACTGAAAAACAAACAACCCCCCCACAAAACAAACACAAACAAGCAAACAAAACAAACACAAACCAAATCAAAACACTCCCCCCCAAAAAAAA
>VZRL01001283.1:328103-408589 GCA_013397895.1 Origma solitaria | reverse complement strand
CCCCCCTCCCCCCCCCCCCCAAAAAAAAAAAAAAATAAAACACCCAACCAAACAAGAAGGAACTCTCTGGCATACAGTGCTGGAGGCAGTCCTTTTTATGGCTGGTGCTTATTTGATGTGGGTGATTAGATTTGGACTTTGTCAAATTAAACTTTTTTAGAAATACTGGCTAACTTTATTTTTATACACTCCTTATCTTACTAATGATATCTGCATCCTTGATAATTTTTTTCCTCTAGCAAGGAATGCCTCTTTTTTTCTGTTTTTAGATTAAGCAGCAGAGAACACAAGGTCGTTTTCTACCTCACAAAGGTGTGGAGTTAATGGTGAACAGGAAGGCACAGTTATGATGAATGGTGCAAAGCACTGAGTTCTTTACAGCGCTGAATCAAAGCATCAGATAAAGAAGGAAGGAGTGGCTGGCACCTTGACTGTGCTTCCTCAAGGCTTGCTGTAATAGGCTGGGCTCAGCTCTCTAGAGCGTACTGCTGCTATTGCTGATGATGGGGACTGGGATGCTCAGCTCTTTGATGTGTCTGTATTGATGAATTTTGATGAGCAGGAAGTTTTTATACAGGAATTTGTCTTTAATGTTGTAACCATTGGCTAGTTACAACAATTGCGAAGGGTAGAATTTAATATTGTTTTAGACCTCTGTTCATGTTTGGTGCTTTGTGCATTATCTGCGCAATGTGAAATCCTGACCCCACTTTGATTTATGGTAAAAGTCATGCAGACTGTAGGTCAGGATTTTACCCTGTTCTCTCCTGACTGGATATAATTTGTTCTTATAGATATTAATTAACTCTAGATATATTAATCATACTTTGAATAAATTTTTAAAGAATTAAGTTAGTTTGACACATCCTTGTTAAAAATTTGCCCACATGAAATACACTGTATTTTCATTTGAGCAATGTGCACAGTTTTACTGATGGGAAGGTCATATAAAGTATAATTTTGAGGAAAGAATTAAAACAATCTTAGTTATACATAATTCAGTTGAATAATGGATTATTCTAGGACTATTGCAGCACCTCTTATGCCTCTAGCTCGTGGTATATACATCAATGTATATTTGCCAGACTGGAGTAATCAATTTTCTTGTGTTTACTTTTTTTTAAAGAAACTTCAATTATTTTAGAATTGCCACCTGCCTTAGCATTTGGGCAAAGTCAGTGAGAGAAAAAAGCATGTTTAAGCTCAGTCTCAACCAATCACGATTTTTATGGTACTTGCTCCTTGGCCTCTGAGACCTGCGTCAAGATCTCTAATGTAAAAGAGGTTTAAGGTCTCTAGTACTTTGAATGCTAATGTTAGAGATTCATGCATTTGATGAAGTCACTGCCCAATCTCCTCTGTGACAAACTAAAATTTTTGGGTTTATTAAGACTTTTAAGGAATTGTTTCCCTAAAACCATGGAACCATTACAAAATGGAACCATTTTTTGCAGGTCTTATCTGAGTTTGTATTGACAGGCACAGAAGTGTTGTAGGGTGGATCCCTCCAGTGCTGTACACAGAGCCTTAATCAGCTCCACACTTCTATTCATCATTCCCTTATTGATAACGCCAAGCACTCCAGTCCTTTTCGTTATTGGTAACATCTTGAGCTGTCTGCCTGCTAAAACTCTTGGGCATTTTCCAGTGCAAAAAACAAACGTAGTGAAGACATAAGGATGGACTCTCCATCTTTGGAGATACTCAAAAGCTGTCTGCATGTGGTTCTGGGCAACTGGCTCCAGGTGCCCCTGCCTGAGCAGGTGGTCAGACATGACAGCCTCAAAGGTCCCTTGCAACCTCAGCCACTCTGTGATTCTGTAAACAATGTGCACACTGTTTTGTTATTTCATATTTTCTGATACTAAACTTTTTACAGTAAAACATGGTAAAATATATGTTGCACTTGGCATCTTCTAATTAAAATAAAAAAACGAAAGGAGAGTTTGGGGACTCCCAAATACCCTGAAGTCAGAGACAAAACCCTCTTTGCTGTGACCCTGAAATTATTTCAGTTGGCTATAGCATGGTGCTAATAATGCCAAGGTTGTGGGTTCAATCCCTGTATGGGCCATTGTCATCCAGTGACTGGCAGAGCTGCAAATGATCTTTAGAGAACACTTCCTTCCTGTATGACAGAGGACCCAGCAGAAATTATTAGTATCAAAGTGTGTTAGTAATACTGGCGAAGTATTATCTGAATCTTAATCAAAAGATTACAGAAAAATCATGTTCAAACAAAAGAAGTCAAATCTTTTGGTCTTTCAGGAGTATATTCTTCCCCTATATTTGCTGTGTTCTCATTACATATAATAGGAGTTCTGTAAGCACAATCCAGTAGAAGAAGGACATATCACTAAGCTGCCAGCGATATTGTTTTAACAGCTTTTGAAACATATCACCAGGAAGCAGATGTGGCTTGTACTAAGCAAGTACTGGGGTTAATATTTCAAAACCCTTCATAGTTTCTTCAGTTAAAAGTGAGCATAATAAAAGAAGTCTATCATTTTTATCATATTTGCTTTAGTTTTAATGGCACAGATCAAAGACTGACAATACGAAGTAACATGCGTTACACTCTGACACACCTTCCATTGCACATGAACACAAATGTGGCTTATTAGTTTTAATGATATACTCACTTGAGTTCTGGAAAATTTTCAGATGTTATCAAACTTTGTAGGGCATGATTTCCTGTTAATTTTAAATGAGTTAAACCATGTAGCCCCGTCACAGGAAAAGACGACAAAAGGTTGGATGACACATCCCTGCGTAACAGCAAATAAAAATCAGCTTATGGTTTTCATTTTTTTTTTCAGCACTAGAAGTGTCACATTGAAAAAACAGGTTAAAGTTTTCTAACTCAATAAAAAATGACTGTATTAAACTGAGGCCCCAGTGAACAGAGCAAAGCTGCAGCACTGCCCAGGAGTACTCACCTATGTGTCTAGCAGAAAGCTAACAGTAACACCTAGCAGTTAGCTGGCCCTCTGTTCCCAAATTTTGACTCCAAACATTCCTAGTGCCAGTTTTGAGACTAGCAAATTAATTTAAAATCTTCTCACTAGTCTGTTTGAATTCAAAGAAGGCAGAACGGCTTTCCACAGTTTAGAAGATTCAGTGGGATGCTACAGGGCATGGCTGCTCTGAAAGTCCCCAAGGAGCAGGTCAGGGGCATGGGGAAGATGCATGTTTCAGGATAGGACAGGTCTGGGCTGGAGCAGAGGGAGATGACAGTTCCAAGCTGAGGTTTGTCTGAGTAGCTGAGGGGAGACAGAACCATGTAGATGAACAAAGATACAAAACTTGGGGGATGTAAAACAGGTGAATGAAAAAGTGATAAATGATCAAGGAGATAGGTCAAAGTAATGAAAGAGGGGGAGTCCAGAGCTACTGTTTCTTATTTTGCTCTCTTTTCCCCTCTCTCTCTCTTCTTTCTCTCTCCCATTTATTCCATGAGTCCTTTCAGTACTCCTCACAATTATCTACACTGCAATATTTAGGTGGTCAGCATTCAGGGAGGAGGAAGGGAGTCTGATGCAGCTGAAACGCTTTTATGTTCAAGGCTGAACAGCAAAGTCTGGACTATACACTGAAATCTAAGGCCTAGCCATAAAATAAGATATGTTGTTGGACTGGACTTCTACCAATCTGGTTTAGTGAATGTCTTCTTGCACACTGCACCATTAAATACCAAAGGTGAAATTCAGGTCCTACTGCAATGGTAAAAATGACTCCTGACTTGAGTCAGACCAAGGTTAGAGACTAGCCTCTCAGGAAACACTAGTACACTGTGTTACTGTCTGTGTGTTAAAGAGCTTTTTCTTTAACCCCCTCTGAGTGTTACGTTATTGTCCAAATCTACAATTTACTGCTCACCTCACAGAGTAGGTAAGTTCTGAGGAGAGCCCCAAAAGTGATACTATAGACAAAATTATCTGTATGGACATTTGTCAGTGCACCATTCAGAGGGCTTTGCACATCAACAGAAATTGATACCTCTCCAGATTTAGGCTTCTTTGCAGCTACTAGATCATCTGTGAGCAAATGCTCAGCATCCTATCTTTGTGACAACCATGTAGCAAGATGACTCCAGAGCAATTTTTTTTCACATCTTCCCCATACAGACAGTGCCTCAGGGACTCGTGAAGTAGAAAAAAATTAGTAAGCACTGAGAAGTGCTTGTGAGCAAGACCTGCAAAACTGGCTGCTGATGATTTGACCATTAACTGCTCTGGCTGAACTTACTAAAGAAGAAAAACTATTTTATCAAATGAGGAACAATGAAGTGAAGATGCATTCTGGAAAAAGTTTCTTATTTAATTTTTAATTCAGTTCCTGAGTCCTGAAACACAACTAACATGAAATATTCCCCATTGCTACAACAGGCTGACTGCTAACAATTAAAAGAGTGAGATGCACTGATAATTTTCATGGACCCCAAATCATGCTGATTGCACAGTGTTGTATGCAGATTTTCTGTAATACCTACATGAACGGGGGAAGTATGAGAAAGCAGACATTTGAATGTGGATTCAACAGACCAGATGATTAGAACAGAGAAACCCCCCATTTCTGCTGGGGCACCAAGTTTTAAATGTTTTTGGCAAGAAAAATGCAAAAATTTGAATGTATAAGATATACAAATACTTACAGTTTGATCAGAGATGGTAAAGAGGAGAAGGCATTGGGGTGAATAATTTTAATTTTGTTCCAAGCTAAATCCCTACAAGAAAAGTGAGTAGAAAATTACATACCCACTGAGTGAATATGGAAGTTTTCAAACACTTGATTAGAAGGCCTAAATATAAAAAAGGTATTAATTACATGCCAATATTTTCAATAATCTCTTGCGTATCTCATAGTGCAGTATAGTATTTAATAAGTATTTAATTTTTAAATTGTTTTAAAGTTGTTAGTCAGTTGTGCTGTTATTAAACTGACAACGTAAAACATCTTAATGCCTGCCGCAGTCCAAGGCTTTTCAGTCTGCTTCACAGCTTCCTAAGGCAGCAGAAAGAAGGGTGGGTTATATGGACTAAGTCTTCAAAAATGTTCTCATGTGACTGAGTACAGCAAACCCATGGTCAATAGGCTTAACTTCCTAATCTCAATTTTCACTGTCCCTGAAAAGTCAAAAACCTGAAAGCAACTCTTAAAAAAAAAAAAGTATGGGTTCAATTCTGTAAAAAAATACAGCCGTGAGTAATTTCTTGACAAAATGACTCCCCTAGCACATACATCTGTGTGAAAACTGGAAACCTGCACATGACTGGGCTCCATGTCTTAAGACTCTGCTCTCTGTAAAGAGATTTCCCACTCCCCAGAGCTGATTATAATGTGAGACTGCCAAGAGGTACCAGCTCAGGCTCAGTAACTCTCTCCCCTCCATCAGAAACATTTAGAAGTAACAGTTTTTACGGCTTGGATATTTTAATTCATCGCTGCAGATGCTAAACCTCACAATGTTTGTTCTCCTTTCACAGTTATGACCTCAGGGTGAAAGATCATAGTGAGGAAAAACTGAAATAAGGATCTTTTGGGGTACATCATGAGCAGACGTTAAAAACTCCTTGTTTTTGAGAGCCTGTGTGAATGTCTGTTAGGGGTACTCACAGAGACCGAAGAGCAGCCAGCTGTTGAAATGTGTCTGCTTTGATTTCAGCGATTTCATTGTGATGCAAGTCACTGAAATAACAGTAAGAATCTCCTCAGTTTCAAAGACACTTGGAGGGCACTTTGGGGTGGTTTAGATTGTGTTTCTGATCCACTTCAATAAAGTGTATCTGGGGTATGTCAAATCGGCCAGTAATAACCAAGTTCATTATACTCTTTCCAAACTTTTTAGGGTGGTTTGACACTTACATTTTTTGGAGTTTTTTACATGCAGTAAAGCACGGTAAATCTTCCAGCAGGTTATAAGACAGATCCCTGAATTATACAAGAAACGAATAGATTAACATCAAAGTAATGTTAAAAGAAAAATAGCTTTCATTCTGTACCTTCATGCTCAATTAAAAATAATTTGGTTTTATCCACAGTCACAGAAGAACAGAAGTGTACAAACTCACTTATTTCTCATCTGTCACATTTTGATTTCTAAATGAAGACAAGAGAGGTGGGAAAAAGGCAAGATATATAAACTCCATATTCACATTTGCGAAATCCTTGCATTGTCTGAAGATTTCCTTCCTGAAGTGTAGACTTCTGCTTAGTGTTTCACAGTACTGATATTGGCCATCTGCTCATAGGGAATACTGGATTTACACCACAGTCTTCATATTTATCATGTTTAAATTCTGATAAATATTTAAACCATTTAAAATAATCTACCAAGCATATATACTCATATTTTTTTAAAGGAGATCCTGTATTTCTCTGATAAAAATCACAATCAGCTTCCCATTCTACACTTCTAATTCAGCAGTATTGCCTCTGATCCTTAGACTGCTATATCTTGTAACTGAGGGAAATGGTCAAAAAAATATTGGAACTAACTTTGAAATCAATCACTACATGGGGGAAAAAAAAACCTTAAAATGACTTGAGCCAAAACTCAACAAATTACAGAATAACTGAAACATCTGGACTGATTTATAGTATAATATAACTAATCAAAACCAAGCCCAGGCAATTTGCAGAAACTGAAGGGAAAAAAAAAGGAACCAAACACCATTCCCCACCACCCAAGAGTCTCATCCTATATATATATATGTGTGTGTATATATATATATACATGTGTGTGTGCGTGTGTGTGTGTTGCTCAAGGAAAACTAAATGGGAAATTTGCTAGTGAAAAGAAGAGAGGAAGAAAAGCTTATGCCTAGAATTAGAAAAAATGTCCTTCTTAACAGTTATTCAGTATTATCACATGAAAGAATAATCACTTTTCACTTCTGTGAAATTCTTCTCACTTCTCACATTTTCTAATACTGGTTCATCACCACGTCTTTGGTAAAACTGTATTTTCACTGCTGTTGTTCCAGCAGGGGCATTTGGACTGTTTTATATTTGATTTGTGGAAGTAATGCAAGTGATGACTGTGTGTGTCTTTAAGGTATTCTACTCTGATTTTACTCAATACAAACATCAATAAGTTTGGGTTTTGATTTTTTTTTGTGTACTGTGGTCCAAATCAGATATTACAGAGGAGGATTCAAGTGAGCTAGAAGCTTCTAGGCCAAGGTAAAGGACGTTTTGAATATCTGGCAGACAGTGGCTGCTCTGTCATCCACAGGCTTATCATTTAGGTCTTAAAAATAAGTTACCAGCTTGATTTTGTGCGTACTGACACTCCCTCCTTATACAGGGCAAAAAAACCCAAACTGAACTTGAGACCCTTCTCCCCTCAGCTTCTGTCAGAGTGCCAGGGAATATTTTACTTGTTTATTTTTAGGGTCGTTTTCCCCACTTTCTTAATACATGAGGCTCTTGGCACCAGCAGAGGGCAAATGGTTTTGTTTCCTACATTGGAGTGCATCCCCAGCTGTGCTGAGGACAGCCTTTCGAGGGCTGCTGGGACCGTGCTCTCACCCACACCTTCACTGCAGGTGTGCACACCCCCAGGGAGCCTCGGTGTACACCATCCCACATTTGGAAGCACTGGTGGCTAGGTGGGATGCACAAATTGCCTTTCAAAGCTGTGTTGGCCCTTGGAGTGTATCTGAGCCAGGGAGCCCCGGCAAGGTCGCAGCCTCCGAAGGATTCGTGGGTTCAGTGCAGCATTATCCTCCACGGCACAGCCAAAACTGATGTGCAAACCGAAATGGGGACTCAGCAGGCTCCTTCCAATCTGGCAGCAATGGCCAAGGAGCAGCTCTGGAGTACTTGAAATTGCTGATAAATCAGCTCCCTGCTCTTTTAATTATCACCTCTAATAATATAGGGTAATACTCAAAAATAAAAAACATGAATTTCCAAAGGATGGTCCTACTCTGCTATGAACACTGTATGTTGTTAATTGCTGTTTTATTTGTTTGCCCTCTGTTTTGAGATTATTTACTGGTTTTGAATGATACAGGACATATTTAAACAATTCTGTGTGCAGACTTTCTTCTGGCAACAGACTCTGTCTTTTATCATTCTGGAAATGATTATATTGAGTCCATTAACTAAAACTTAATTTTTTCTGGAAATGTTCTTGACATTCACTCTGGTATTCAAGTAATGCATTATAATTAGTGCTATTTCAATGTTGGCCAGAGAATTAATACCAAATACATTCCTAGTGATGTAATACATAGAGGAAAGTGCTCTTGGCTCATTCTCAAAGAAGTGGACACAATGATTACTTTCCTTAGTGATTAAGCAAACTCCAAGGAAATTTCCAAGCTAAAATAATACTGTATATTTAGTATATTAAATATGCCCAACTATGTCAAGGAAGAGTCTATTAAAATGCCTGTCAGCTACTTATGTCTGGTTGGGAAAGAAACTAAAAGAGGAGAATAACAAGGACTTAAAACTGCAGTCCTTAGTTATAGTTTCTATTTACTTCAATGAATTATTTGCCTTAGTGAGAAAAAAGTCCCAAACTACTGTAGGAGAGACAGAAGGAATGAAAATAAGGTAGTTCTGTGTTTTTTTAAACAAAATCAAGAACCATTTTATCCTTTCCTAAAAATATGCTCAGTAATTATCTTTGTCAGCAATGTATGGGAAATCCTGATTGGTAAGTGGGTTGTAAACTTTTTAAATAACACAGGGGCTAGCTCCCTGAGCTGAATTCCTAAGAAGTAACATGATACACAGAAATAGCAGTAATTGGGTAATTTTGAAATCATAATAGTTTCATTTGTCTATTAATCTCTTGCACTAATGTCATGTTAATAATCTTACTGAAACGTACAGCACTTGGAGATTAGGTAACTGGTCACAAGCTGATTTGGGGAGAGAGGTGATCTGTGCTCCTGTGAGTGTCCTGTTGAAAGAATTTATGAAAAAAAATTACTTTTTAAAGATTGAAAACCAAAATTTTTTAGGACATGCTTTACAATAAATCAGTATACAAGAAAATCAAACAAAGCAAAAATACTTCTCTAGCACTTACAAACTCTCCAGACTTGTAGTCCCTGTCAGATCAGGAAACTCTGTTAACTGTGAAGCACCATTTAAAGTCCTAGAATTTAAAAAAATAATTTCAATAAAATCACAATGATGGAAGTGTGGGGCTATTCTAGTATTGCAATATAAAAAGACAACTAAAATAAAAAGTAAACACTTACAGGGTTCTTAGTTCTGGTAAGTGTTGAAAAGCAGATTTTCCAACAAGCTGGATAGGGTTATCATAAAAATGTCTGAAAAAGAGAATAAAAAGAAATGTAATGAAAAATATTTAAAAATATTCTAAATATGATTGTACTACAAACAGATGAGGAAACTCTCCACGACAAATCACAGACTATGCCCCTCTGGTTACAGCAGAGGTGAACTTCTGGGCTTTTCTCACCCTCTGATGTATATTAACCAACCAAATTTCACTTTTTGAATATTCAAGTAGTCACTGTTATCCTTTTTTAAAGCCAGAAGCTAGTCAACAAAATATTCTCTTTTCCTCCTAGGTTTTCAAAGATAGAAATTCACATATGAAGAACTTTGTTATGACCTGAGACAAATTTAAGGATAGCACATGAAGAAGTCAGAACATCCCCTACTCAGAAGAGGTTCCCTTGTCCTTCTGAAGTCAGGCTGCTTTTGCTCATAGAATATTACACAAGAGGAGTCGTTATTTTTCATACATGTATTTTGAGTTTCTTAATTTGAAATTGTCCATTAAGTGCATTTTTATGTAACTCAATGGGAATTCAGAGTGGAGTCCATCAAGATCAATTTTTACTAGCTTTTACATTGTCAGTAATGCTAAGAGATTTAGAAGAAACTGTTCAAATAAAAGGTCAAAGGCCAGAGACCACTACTTGCTTCCCTTAAAAAGGGTATGCAAACTGCCATTCTTTCCATGAAGCTGGAAAGATATGAGCTTGTTTGCTTGTATGGTGGCATGCTGCAAAGTGCACTCACAAGGAAAGCTATTTGACCACTAGCTACAAATACGATACTTCGTGTTCCACATACAAAGAGTCATTGAAAATATTCTTATCACTTACATTGTAATTAGTGATGGATTACCCACAAATGCACGCTCAGGTATTGACTTGATGTTATTGCTATGAAATCCCCTACAAAAGAAAAAGTCGTTTATATGGTAACGAAAAAAAATAGTGAAGACAGTCTGTATTTACAATGCACAATGATGTTTTCTTGTTTGTAATGAGAAAAATGTCTGTATGTAAAGGTGTATCTTTGTTTTCTGGAATAAGACAGAACTGAAAAAAGCAAAAGAAGAGAAGAGAAAGAAGAGAAAAGAGAAGAGAAGAGAAGAGAAGAGAAGAGAAGAGAAGAGAAGAGAAGAGAAGAGAAGCAGAAAAATTGCTGAAATTCTGCACTTTTCAAAATGAACAAAACCATTCAGATGAAGTAAATGTCAAAGTGGCATTTTAAAATTCAGAGTAAATGCGTGTATGTATATAGATACAATGTAAACATATACATGTATATGAACAAAGAACATTAATAGTTAGATATTAATAATTAAGTAGCTAACAATATATTTCCACCTGTGCTTGTTAAACTGCAACTATTTCTTTTGCTGGATGGCACAAGTTTATCAAGTAAATTGTTTCATACACTATATTGTAATGCTGAACCTCCCACAACCACCTTTTTGTTGAACTATTTTAAATGTGGACACAAACAAAATGCAGTTGTGCCTGCTGGATGGAAAACCAAATCTTTGTCTCATCATTAATTACTGGATTTCATTCATATGAGTAATTCTCCATTGTGAAAAACAAAAGGAACAACTAAGATTTCAAAAGAACAATGATGATTTGTGTGGGAAACTCCCATTAGTTCAGTCGGGTATGAAGAAGGCTTCCCAGCTTCAATTTATGCATTACTAAGCCTCCAATTGTTCACTGATGCAAGCACACTTGGCCATTACTTGAACAGGTCCCACATGATTGGTTTTACTTGTTTAGGCACTGTGCTACTGGTGAGGAGCTGCAGGCAAGGCTTTGCACCCGTGCTTGCTTTGCATGCAATAAAAACATGCAGATGCAGACTCTGAGCAGCATGGGCCCTTCATCTGGGACCAGCTTGGTTTGGAATGAGATTCCCCGTGTGGCAGAAAAAACAAGGAAATGGCATGACTGCTTCCCAGAGCAGTACCTGCTACTAGCTGGGGACAAAAGGTCACGTTTTGTGTTTTCAGTCCGGGCACAAACTCTGAGAGAGACATGAGGTGCCACCAGAAACACCCACCCTGCAATGAGCTGAACCTCTGTGGGGCTGCGCTCCCACGGGGGGAGAGGAGTAGGGCACACACAATGGGGTGGGTGACATCCCATCCTCACAAGATCAGCTCCGGGGCACACACTATGGGGTGGGTGACATCCCGTCCTCGCAAGGTCAGCTCCAGGGCCCAAACCAAGTGTGGAACCACACAGCCTCGTGATCTGCGCTGGATTTGGGATGTCACGTTGCAGTTTCAGACTCCAAATGTTTCTTGCACACGGGAGCTTAGGCGGACAAGCAGGTTTGGTGCTCAGAGCTGAAATCCTGTGGGGGCCAGTGTGTAACCTCAGGCACATCAGGCACTTCGCTGGACAAGGAGAATTTGCTGCGAACTGAATTATCCATTTTTGGCTATTGACTCCAGAGGTCATCAAACAGGCAATCCTTTGAGGTCATTGGATTTCATACCAATTATTTTATGGCATAAACAGCAGTTGAGAATATTTCGGCTGGGGAACTCATAGAGCTGCTGCCTCTTCTTCCAGAGCTACATTCTGGCAACATTGGAGGTGCTGAGCAGGAGTTCACAGTGTTTGGGGTCCCTGCTTTGGCAAAAATCTCAGGTAGCTACTAAAAGTGGTTTTCAGATCACTTTGTGACGTAGCAGGGGTACAACCATGTCCAACTAGTATGTGATTACTTCTTTTTGTCAAAAATCTACGCTGATAGTACCACTAAAATGGTAAATAAATCAAATGGAAAGAACATATGCATTGATGTGTACATTATGTTTATGATGTGTGAATATAATTTAATTGCTTTTAGTTTTTAATAATTCAACTCTTTTTCAAAATAAATTTGAATAATTTCATTTCATTGTTGATTTTATTAATTCAAACTATGCCTGTGCATATGAAAGTGTTTTATTCAAAATATTAAAAAGAAATGATTTTATATATTGAAAAGAAATTGCTTTAATTTAATGGAGATGAGGGAAGTTGGTAAAATTTAATTAAACCTGATGGACTAATAAGGATGCCATGCCTTCTTAGCTAGAAGACTAACATATTGAATTGTTTGCAAAATCTAACTGTTCTGTTTGGGACTAAAAGTGAATTAACTGTGTTTATTATTTACTGTATTCCACAGAGGAAGTTCCTGGAAAAAAACACTGCAGAAGGCAATATAAAAGTAAAAGTTGTCAGAACTTGAATGCTCTAAACTGAACACTGAAAATTATTTTTTATGTATGTTGGCATGTTTATTAGTTTTACCTAGGATATCAGTTTTTAAGGATTACTGATAAAATCACCAGCATTAAAAAAAAAATCACACTCTAGACAAAACATCCTTCTTCCTAATATAAGCTCTGTACTTACAGTTCTTTTAGGTTTGTTAGTGTCCTGATAGCAGTGGGGAACTCGTCCAGACTGTTGTAATTTAAATCTCTGTGTGAAAATAGATTTTATTATTAGGTTATGCACTGAGTAACAGATAACATAGCATTGCTGGCAATTGTAATGAACTATCATCTTCTATGCATTGAATAAATACATATAGCAAAAAGCCAGGAAATCCTCAAAAATGTATGGGTATTTTCCAACAAACTCTATTTAGAGCATATTATTGTTCCTATTTTTAATCAGCATTCTATTTTTAGTTACATTTTAGCTATTCTGCAATGAAGAAAATGTAAGTGAATTTGAGTACTACTAAGGGATTTGCTATTTTATAAATTACCCATCCTTTTCATTACATTGAAATATTAACAGGGAAAAAATATTTCAAAAGAATATTCAACAACTTTGATGAGCTGTGCTTTACATGTCTTATACATCTGTCTATAAAGATTGCTAACTGTATTGTTAATTTTAAGACTTGACAATAGTAAAGAGAATGCTTCTAACCACACTAATTTTAAAATTACCATAGCATAGCTATGGTAGTGACCTCTGCTTTAAGAAGTTCTCATGCTGTAGCAGTAATTAGATTTTATTCTGGTAGATTGAATGGATTATAATCCTACTTCTGCCCTCAGCATGACATATGCACCCTTTGGGATTTAGGAGATGGCTAAAACTAAAATTGAGATATTCCAGTTTACTGTGATGCTCTCTGGCAAAGTTTTGTGAGGAAAACAGTCTGAAAAACTGCAGCAAAAGCATTTTTAAACAGGCAAAACCCAAGCCACAGTTTACAATAGATTGAAATTGAAATAGTATCAGGCTGAAGTAATGCAGGCAGGAAACTGCTGTCTGAACTCAACAAGGCTTTCCTTCCTGCTTGTAAATCTCTCCTGCTTATTGACAAAAAGAGATTACAGGCATGTATGGTTTGGTTTTGCCCTGCAGTGATATGTGATTTCCAGACCTATGCCTCAATGCAAACAAATGATCTTAAAGCTGGCGTCTGTCATTTACACCAAGATCTCTTCAGATTATCTCGAAACTCCCTGGGAACTGATCTATACATTATGCAATTGCTGTGCTTGGGGAAGTGCTGCACTGTCCTGTTGCAGGGAAGTGGCTGCACCTACACTTGTCCGCAGGTTTGTGACTGTCCTCTGTGTTTCCATCTCTCTCATGCCAGGTGGCTGGGACTGGGTTTGCAATTACTTATTCCATTGTTCTGTTTTTCCCCATTTGTGACCAAGTGCCATGTGAATATCACTTAAAAAAACAAACCAAACCATTACATTTTCCTTCTTCCTTTCCCGTCCCCCTTTCCGGTGCTACACTAAGGGACTTCCTCTCAACTCACAGATGGCTAAAAGTCCAAACTGTAAAATTGCAATTCAGTGGCAAGGGATCAATGCAATCAAAACTGGTGGTAAAAAAAACCAAGAGTCCCAAGCCTTCTCGCTTCCTAATCTTAATGAAAGATGAAAGTGGGCAGTACACAGGTTTGTGGGTGGGAAAGCAAATAGACACCTTTAGACTAGCATTAATCATGTCTGAAACTATTTGTTTGTCATAACCAGGTTTTTAACCTCTGTCCTGGTTGGGTAAAACATCCAACATCTCTGAAAAAGAGCAGCTGACTGCAGCAGGTGTTGGAGGAAGCACTGCAAAGTTTTACTGTCCCTGTAGCATTTTTGGGGTCTGTGGGTGACTGTAGTAGACAACATCCGTATTTGACTGACTGTAGTAAAATACTTTCTGCTAACCATTAGCACTGCATTTCTTTTTGGCAATTTATATAGAATTTTTTTTTTGCTAGAAAACTCAAGAAAGTTTGAATTGGTCCAAACAGAACTGCAGCGAAAACTTGTGGAAATGTCAATCTTTACCAGTGCTATTCTTTATCAGAACTCTCTAAACAAAAAACTTGGAAACAAATGACACATTTCTCTTCTCCCACTTGTAAAGCACATGCATAATTTGACTACCCAGAACTTTTGCTTTTTCCAGGTATGAAAAGAAATAAACCCATCTAATTTTATAACTCTCCTTTATGGCAAAACAGTTTCTTAATGTTAAAGCTTTTCACTGTGACAATTTCCCAATCTAGCTATTAGCTTTATTGATTGAACAAAACAAATAAATAGTACTAAACTAGGCAACCATAAATTCATGAATAGCCACTTCTTTTTCTCTGCTCAACACAGTTTTCAACTGTCTTTCAAACAATTTATCAATTGACAATGCTTATTAAAAAGGCAAACTAATTTTATAGTCAAAAATAGGATTTGCTACATAGAGTCATTGTGAACTTATCACTTAGATCCTGTAGCGATTAGGCAAGCCAAAACCCACATTTGGCTTTTAGGCTATTTTTATTCTTTCAGAATATTAATGAAAACACTCTAAAAAAAAGGAAACAAATAAGAGGTCAACTCACAATGTCTCTAGGCTGTGGAGCCCATCAAAGCATTTCTTTCCCAGGGAATAGATTCTATTGTTATGGAGATGTCTGCAGGGGAACATTAAGCAGCAGTCAGGAAAGCACACTGCACACAGTGGACTTAAGCAAAACATTTTGATGGTTAAATCAAAAGAAACTTATTTTCAGGCATGAATTGATTATAGTCAAGTCATGCTTTTGCAAGAGCATGTGTAGGAGGCACCTCTACCACCCTCCACCCTTTCTCCCAATACCCCTCCACACTACCATGTGGTTTCACAGAGGGAATCTGTTTTAAAACCACCTAGATCGTTCAAAAGTGTTATATCCCGGAGTTCCAGTCTGAGGCTTGCATAATGAATAGACATATTCTCAATGATAGCTAATTAGTTAATTAACACGTCTTACAAACTGTGTGTGGGGCGTGAAGTGTGTATGTGGAAGATGTCTATTCAGAGGCTCTTCGAGGGTATGGCCCAAAAGAGCAGCCACTGAGGACGTGGATAACACAGCAGACAGGTAAGGGGCATTAGGCTTGCAGAAGGCAAAAAGACACAAAGTCATAAGACAAAAAGATGTAGCTTCCCTGAGATGAGCGAACTTGGAGTGCTGCAACTTGCCTTTCTTAGAAATTATAAAAAACAGTAACTAATTCCTAAAATATTTAGCAATTGAAAGTAATTTTTATATATTTTAACCAATTCCCCTCTTCCCCCTCCTGCCCCAAGACTGAGTTCTGCCTATTTCTGTCTTTTAGACTGACATGGAAAAACTCCACTCTGAATGAAGCTCATTAATGTGAGTAGATTCAACCTGCAGCCACTTCAAGTCATTTAATTTAAAAAGAATGCCTTTCCCCCAGATTTTTCCTTTTACTTTATCCTCAAAATCCTACCCCTACAGTGGAGGGAAACGAAGGGAGTAGTGCTTTAAGAGAAAAGAAAGGCTATGAATGAGAGGCTGCCAGGCCCCTTCAATACTTTATTCTACTCTGAACATACTGTAAAAGATCAGAGGCTCTCAAAATGTTGTGCAGAACCTACAGAAATCGAGCCTACCTGCCCATCAAAGGCAGGGATTCTGACAGCAAAATAAAAATGTTTCCTAGGAAGAAACCTAATCAACTCTGTTTTTACTGTCTATTCTGACCTTTAATGCTTTAGTTAGTATGAAGAGTGCGTATTCAAATTCCAATTATGTTTGGATCTTTAATTATAAAGGTCTTGACCCGCTCCAATTGACCATGCATTTTTGCACTGTGTTGAAATTTTGCCAGACTTTATAGAGTAGCAACCAAATGAAAGCAGAACCACGCACAAAGATTCTGATGAGCCAAAAAGATCAGATGTTGTAGGTCATGAGGAATGATTCAATTATTAATCACTATAAAGCCCAGAAGACTAGAGATAAGCAAGGCACACCTTAAATAAGGAAACTGAATAAAGCAGAAGCAAGCACGGCATGAAAAGAAATTATTTTCTCCTGCATTTCTTAACTGTCCTCTTACCACTACATTTCTGGTACGAATCTAGAGGACAATGCTCAAGACAGCCTCTTGTCTTTTCCATTGCTGATATAAGTCTAGGAGGTCAATCAAATGACAAGTCCATCCATTCTTTAACTTGAATGGGATTGATACTCAGTGTAAGGAGAAGGCAAAGGTTTTGCAGCACAAGTCAGCTGTTAATTCCCATTTTTGGGGCCTCACATAGGCAGTGATAGTGACTATAACTGGCAATAAAAAACCCTGACATGTGCCAGGTTCAGTGCTTACACTGGGGGTAGAATACGCTAAAACATGCAAAGTGTCTTGCATAAGACTACGGTTTCAGACAGCTGGCAAAGCTTGAATATATAATTCTCTCTTTAATAATGCTAACATTTTCCAAAGCATCCTGAAATTACTTTTCCACTTCAGTTTCTCCAGCCAGTCCTCTTGGTACATTCCCAGAAGGTAAAAAGCTGAAACCATGCTTCATAGTATACCTTCAAGATTTTGGTGCCAGCCATGCATGTTTCAATTAGTTGAACTGGTATGCAAACATAACCAAATACAAAACAAAATATACTTTCTATGAAGGGAAATGCATATTTTTTTCTACTGGATGGCATTCTTTCCAAGTCCCCCAGAAAGATTTCCGTTCATTTCCTGTTTCTAATCTTCCCGCATTCAGTCTTAGAGAGCACACAATTAATCCCTTCCTGTTTGTTTTGCTGACCAGATAGGGTGATTTTTTAATTCCCTTGAATATTTTTTTTTGAGATGGAAACTTTCAAGCTAGATCAAAACAAGTGGTTTAGCAAATGTTAGTCCAGCTTTAGGAAGATGCAATAGAATCTGTTTCTCCAAGAGGCCCAAGCCCTGCAAGAAGACATGTCTAAAAGGCAATCAATAAAACTTACAGAACTACCAAACTAGAGAGGTTTCCAAAGGCATAGTCTGGTATGTAATGAATTTTATTCAGTGCCAGTGTCATTGCCTGAAGTGCTGGTAAACTTCTGAAAGCTTGGACGGGAATTTCTGTCAAAGAATTATCATCTAGCCACAGGTGTCTGAGGGACACCAAGCCATTGAAGCAGTTGGGGGGTACATAGTTGATGTGGTTGGCATCCAGACGTCTAGGAGAAAAAGAAACAGAGAAAATTTACTTCAAGAAAAGAACAGAGGCTTTGCACAATGGCTATCAGAAGTTATCACCATGAACACAACCCCAAAAGATAGACACGGGTTGCCACCTCCAGTTTTCATTTCCTGGAGATTCTGCATTTCCATCTTGCTTGCAGCCTCACCCTTGAGATCTCAAATCATGTTTACAAGCCTGCTTGTCAGCTGGCTCTGTGCAGACAGCTCTCCATTGGAGCCATCAACTCACTGAGAGCACACACTGATCATTTTTGAACAGAGTCTCTCTGAAGACCAGGCATTACTTTGTTTCCCCTCCCAATTGTTTGAAAGTATGGGACAAAAAAGTGCAAGAATCTTATCCAGAGATTCTCTTTCAGAACCTATAAATCACGGAGCTGCAAGATAATTTGGATTTCCATACACAAAACACCCATTCCAAAACCCATAAATGGAATTCACTTCTGAGTCTCTGGAGGTTCCTGTTTTACCTTTTCATAAATATTGCAGAGTTATAGAATCATGGAATATGCTGAGCTGGAAGGGACCCACCAGGACCATCGAATCCAACTCCCATGCTGCACAGGGCCATTCCCAAGAGTCACACCATGTGCCCAAGAGCATTGCCCAAATGCTTCCTGAACTCTGTCAGGCTTGGTGCTATGAACGCCTCCCTGTGGAGCTGTTCCAGTGCAAATACTGTGTATTCTAATGATTCTAATGATAACTGAAGTTCACACTTTTTTAGTAGTGGAACATGTTTTTTACCTAGAGATTAGTGTTGCCAATGTGATGTATTTGTGTTGAAAATGAAGTTCCTAGATGCACTTCAGCTGCTGCAGAACCAACAGAGGGAGCTCAACTGCACATTGTACCTTTGCAGAGTCTGCAGGTGATGCTTTGTTCTCACACTTGTGTAAATAAGGATTAAATCTACTGAACCTTTTACAGATGTGGTGCTACAAATATTATGTCATTTACTCACTGGCTTTTGCTTTTGCTGTGTTTTGCTTTTTCATTGTGATTCTTTCAGGTAAAGATTTAAAAATGCGCTTCAGATTTCTGAAGCTTTGTGAAACATCCAGTTGGGGATGTGGGCCCCAATACACTTTTTCTGCTTTCAATGTGTTGCAGTGACTTGTACCTTTTCTATAACATGAAAGCTGTGCCCTAAAAATTTTCATGAAATGTGTAGAGGGGAGTAATGAGGTGAATGGTACAACAGAAATAAATTTAAATAGATGTTTGAAAATATGACAGAAAACCAACCACACCCAGGGTACAAAAAAGTAATTCTGTACAACCTAAATTCGGTCTGTTTGAGAGAAATGCAATACTCTTTGTGGTGGGCATACTAATCTCTTTATTTAAAGCTGCTTCCTCATTTACAGTCATGTAAAATGTCAGGTCCATTCTATCTCCTGTTCCATGCTGGCCCTACCTACTGCATGAGAACAAATAATGACTGCTAAGGCTCCGTGCCAGGCTGGCAAATAACTGAGACAAGGTCAGTTGGAACAAATTTATAAGGTTCAGTGTCAAAGCCCTTGTACAATTAAATTTTCAATATAATAACTGACATGTCAGGCAGCAGAGACAGAGCTTCCAAAATAACTCAATGGTCTGTCAACAAATGGGTAAGGCTGGAAATGTTTAGAAACACTTATGCTGTTCCTCCCCCTTTCCCCAGGCAACAACCATGTTATGCCTGCATTTTCAAATAAGGTATCATTTGAATGAATAGATGAGGTTTCTTTGTGTTCAGTCAGAAGTAAATTTCTTCCCTGGGTGATGCTGGTATGTAAACTAAGAAGTTACAGTTGCCTCAGTTTGACAGTTTCCCTGATTAAAGAATGGGGGCTTTATTCAAACTCCATGTGTTGCAGTCCTGCAGTTAACATCTCGTTCCATAGGAAGCCTGCCTGTGCAGCCCTGATGTCCCCACTGCTTCCACAGGAGTTACTCACAGGATGCCTGCCTGCGTGGAGAAGACAACAGTCATTTGTTTGTATGTGACCCTGTGGCTGAAATGGCAATATTTCTGCTGTTGTCAGTGAGACCAGGTTTTTTATCTTGCCAATATTTTGTAGCAAATCAAGGAACTGATTTTTTTTTTTTTTAATAGGTGAAGTTCCAAATTTAAACCCACCACTGGCTATGTAAACAAAACACATAGCACAGAAAGAAAAACAGAACTGCTGTACTTTAAATGAAATTCTAGATAGTTGAATTATTGTTTAAATAAAGCTTGGAAGAAATAAAAAAGCTGCAATGATTTGTGCTTCAGGTTCTGTAACTGGATTACATATCCTGCAAGTACTTGTAAGAAGTACTGCCCCAAGTGCTCTTTTGTTATCTAATCTTTTTTAAATTTCCAAGCACCGTTTTCCCTCTTGCAGATATTAAAAGGTTTCAGTAGTGGTTATGTTTCCTGTCATACTGTAGGTAATGCACACTGATGTATAAAGCACTGATCAAAATCACCCTTTTCAGCCAATTGTTTTACGTGTGTTGATCAAAGTTTTGGCACTTTCAGAACTAAACCCATTAACTCACAAACATGACCCTATTTATAACTGAAAATATATATAGATAACATGTGGTGAGTTTGAAAGCTGCTATTATATTCCAGAGAGAGCTAATTTAGGGAAACAGAAATACTTGATCTCTTCTGATAGGCAGCATGTAAATAAAGCAGGCACTATGAAATTCTCCATGAGCTCACTTAAAATGTCTAAATCTTTCACAGCAACTGCTTGAGCTAGGTGGACTGTAACCCACTAGTGTTTCCTGTGACACACTGAGAATGCTATGACCATGTGCACAAATTATGAAAAGATATTGTTCATGTAGAATGAAAATGGCACACGTTTACTGGTACAGGTGAAGGCAGATGTTTGAAAAATATTTGATTTGCATTTTTTGATCAATTTATCATGAAAGATGCTAAGTTTCATGCCAGTGGTAGGTTTCTAAGGGAATATATATATTTTTTTCCCCCCCCCTCTTTTTCTGTATCTTCTCTCAAAAACAACTATAACCACAGTGTATCTCGTGATAAAGAAATTCCTTAATGTCTTGTTGGAGTGTCTTACTCATGCTAGATACGGGATCAGGAAGGAGATTTCTCCCAGGCCATGTTTCCCTCTGAAATAAACAGCTATTACATGGATTGCCTCATCTTGAATGGATGAGGGCCAGAATACAATGAAAGGTCTGGAGCAGAGGGAAGTCACAAAGATGGACAGAGCAGTTAAGGATAAAGTGTTTCTTTTGATGTTTAAAGTAGGAGAGGTAAAACCAAAGGAAAAGGGGCTGTATGTGACAGGGAGGGGAGGCAGAGAAGTGGAAGCACAGGAAGACTGATTTTAGGCATGGTGGGTTAAAGAAGGTGTGTGCTTCTCCCTCTCCTATCACCTTCCTCTTCTCCTGGCTCAGCTCTGTCATGCAGAGCCTCAGCCAAGTCTCTCCTCGAGTATGGAGCAGTGATGGATGGGGCTGTGGACAGGATCTGTCTGGGGAGGGCACAACAGGCAGAAGAGGGTCACCTGCAGCCCTCCCTCTTTGGCAGCATGTGGGCACACAGACCCTCTCAAGGGTTTGTTCACAGGAGTTTGACTAAAATCTCATTTAAGTAATGGCAAGTGACATCTAAACCAGCTCTGAAAAGTGGACATAATGAAAATATACCTGACTATTGCAAGCCATGTTTTCTAAACGTGGTCTTTTATGCAGGATATCCTCTTCAGTCCACAGGGGGAAATGCTAGGACTATTGTAAAAAGCTTAATTACAGTCCACCAGCCCAGCAGTTCTCACAGTGCACTTTTACAGGACTGGTACAAAGAACTTTGTATGGCAACAAGAAGACCAAGAAAGATAAATCATTAGCCACAGTTTAGGAGCATTTGTTTCTGTCTCACTGTTCAGCTTTACATGAGGAGTTTTCTGCAGCCCTGGGAGTTTCAATCTGTAGTGTTTCTCCTCACATCCAGATGTGCTGCTCAGGAGTTTTGGTAAACTTGCATTCAAGACGAGGATGATTTCTGGATAGCAGTCTGAGGTTGAGAAATGTGTCGGTCTTAGAGATGTGATAACCCCCCCCTCCCCCTCTGAGATTTCTCATACGACAGAAAAGAGTCAGATGCTGAGTACCTTCTATTGGATGAAAGAAAACATCCGTGGCCTGGAATTGCTGATCTAACACAGTCTATTTGCACCCCACCTTGAGAGCAACTGGCTGCTTGAGTTAGGGACTGCGCATCACAAAAATAGTGGCAAATGCATTTTAGGGAACTTTGTACCTCTACCTTCCTCGCCTTGGATGTCAATCCAGAAAAATGTCTGTGACTGAGTGGGGTGGTCTGATACTCTAGTACTGCTTGACGTTTCTGTCACTCTTCCCTTGCCCAGGGCCCTGGGGCTGTAGCAGCTCGGATGGTGAAGGTTCAACAAAATGAGGAGACTGCAAAAGTGAGTTTAGAGACACCTTTGTGTATGTGTACAGACACCTGCATGGGTACAAACAACCTCGATTTAAATGTGGGAAATTCCCCCTCTGGGAGTTTGTGGGTACTTGTTGAGGTACCAGCTTTCTTAAGAAGGATAATGCCTTCTGTAGCCTTCATTATCATGGGGTGTGACATGGAAAACCACAACTAAGGTTCCTGTCTTTTCATGAAAACAGTTCTCTGGAGAGAACGTAATTTCATCAAAGTTGTTTGGTCTTTCAACTAAAAACCAGGATTATTAACAGAAGCATCAAACTGGAAAATAATTGTTTAAAGTTAACATTTCTGGGAAAAGAAAAAGCGGCTTTTTAATTTCAGTCCTGAACTGGAAGCATTTCAGAATTCTGTGCCCTCAAAGTCTTCAATTCCTTGTTTGGGTTAAGCATGGAAACTTCTCTTGAAATGTCAAATATTTGGGGGAGTAGGGAGATGATGAAAAATCCATTTGCTAACCTGTTCCAGCCAGGCAATACTGGGAACATCTGAGATGAATTCTAGATAATATTTTGTGTAAAACCTGGTCTCACCATCAGGTGCTCTATAAATACTGAAATATCTCAAAAACAAAATTTAAGCAATCCACAAATTCTGTTGAAAAATTAAAAAAAAAAAATTCATTGACATTACTTCTTTGTTACTTGTGAAGTCCAATTAATTTGCTTTGCTAAATTGTAATTTTGCAGGTTGTTAGGGGAGAAAAGATGGCTTATTTTTCCTCTCTGTCAACTGTTTGAAGTACTTTGGAAAATTGGCTATATTGTATTCTGCCCTATTTTCTAGTGTTCAAGTAAAAGTCCTTTAAATTTCAAAGGAATGACAGCAGGTGATACAGTAAATAATGCTTGCTTTTAAATGTCCTTCATGACTGGTTTGGCATGGGCAGTGAGATAGCAGCTGATCTGTTCTTTATTTTGACTATTTCTGTGTCTGGCAATGCAGCAGTAAGAGCTGCTTATTAACAGTAATGTCTAAACAAGAAAATAAACGGGGAATGAAGTTTCATCTGTAGTATTCACTGCAAAGGGTTGTGTTACAACAGTCCCAATAAAAAAATAGCAGAAGCTCTGCTTTTCCATCTGCAATGCCAATTACCCTTTCCTCCTTTATTTAGCAACATTTGCAAATGGAGATCTGCAACTTTTCAGTGGCTAGTAATATAAAATATATGTTAACATGCTCAAGAAAAAAGTAAAAAAAAGATTATTGATGTGTCATTGCCAGTTTTTGACCAATCCCTGCTTGTTCAAAAATACTGAGATTATATGTAAATTCTGGTATAAAAGGGGTGTAATTAAAAACAAGACAATTACACTAGAGAAACAAAGATACCTACTTAAACAAATACATGCACTAAATGAAAAAAGCTGGGCAGAAAATAAGCTGCTAATTAAGAATGACACTTGAAAAACCAATCAATATACATATGTAAAAAGTTCTTTGAACTACACATATCTATTAAAAACCACTAAAAGTTTTCTCAATTTAAACACAGAATGGAGATATTGATGATGTGGGAAATACAAAATCCAGAGATTTTCTGCTTATAGTCTGTTCTGAAGAAATCCATTTCCTCAAGGTGACTAACAGGGATGGCAGCTTCAAGTGACACTTTGAACCTTGCTGCCAAGTCCTAAGTTGTGACACATCAGTGATTGTGTGCTCCTCCCTTTCAATCAGGGTACCTGCACACACTTTCATGCTTGACAGAAATAAATGACATTTGAATTGTTAGGACTAGTAATCCAGATAATTTGTGTTCACACTAGATTTCAGAGGAAAATTGTAGCTTATGCAATAACAGACACCCTTCTGCTCAAAACTACATCTCAAAAGGAGCATGTGCTGGTTACCTCCTTAATCTTCCTGCCACAAAAGGAGCTAGAATCCTATGCAAACATTGTCCAAGCTCTGGTAGCTGAACTCATTTATTAATCAAAGCAGCTCATTGCTGGTTTTAACTATTTCATAAAATTGGAAAATATTTTAATATTGTTTAATCTTTTTTTTTCTTCAGTGACAGAAAAAAATTGTCATTTGTTTGTTAAGGTTTTCTTATAGATTTTTGTTGTCAAAAGGTGAAATTCACAAATCTTACATGTTTTTGGTTAATTTTTTTGCCTATTTCTCATTTTATAGTAATTATTGAGTAATATCTGCTGTCTGAAGAAGACTGATCTGTTCCAGAGGTAGGTCAAGTCTTAAGAAATTGATGAATATTTGTCACTCAAACTTGTCATACCATTCTGCATACTGACAATATTATAACTTGGACAATGAAGTGGAAGAAATTCTTGCTTGCTCCTGCAACACATCAGTTTCTTGTTCTCTGTACCACAGGCCATTTAACATCAATTAATGGTTCTATCAATATTGACACCTATACTGTCATTTTTCAGCCTGGAACTAGCTAATAGGGAAAGTATATAATGCAGAAATACCTTGGATGCAAAAATTTGTGATGAATTTGCATTATGAGTGAACATGGAATATTAGTGTGTGCATATATACATACGGTACTCACACACACAATTACATATGGATATTTCTATAAAAAGGATCTTGACATAATCCTCTTCACACTGATTAAGGAATCAAGGCAGCTGCTTTGGTTTGCCCCTTTGCATGACTGCCTTTCTTTAATAAAACCACAAAAGGCAGAGATCTGAGTCCTGTCACCAGCTTTTTTTTTTCACATATATGCTAACCTAAAGCAAAGGGTTAATGAGGCTTTGAGAAATCATGCCACCTGCATACCAAAACATAATAAATAGAAGTTGTTATCTTATAGAAACTGCTTTTGTGAAGGCTTTTAACCTCTTAATTACACTTTTGAAAAGACTCCTGCTATTTCAAAGGCTTTGAGAAATAATTCCTATTGTAAATCAGAAACCAATGCAAAACAACCTTGTGAACAGAAAATTCCTAGACTATATGAAAAAAGAAATTGAATCTGTGCACACCTTTATCTGACAGGCACAACTCCTTTTAAGCAAACAAAAGAATAATAGTTTTCTTTTCCTCAAAGAGGTCTCTTTTGCCTGTGATCATTTTTCAGGTGGTAGTGGTTTTTCTGTACAAACCCGTATCATTCCATCTTGGGTCTGCTAGACAGCCGTCTAAAGGTTTCTACTGACCATTCCTATTCTCCCTCTGTTTTAATTCAGTTCTTTACATAGACTGCACAAACTCTGGTTTACTTCTTTAACTTCTTCACCCAAGGAAAAAAAAACATTTGCAACAAAGCCTGAGTGAGACTGTCATTTTGTTTAGAAACTGTACTGAAAATTCAACAATCTCTTTCAGAGCAACAAAGGACCTCTTGTTGGCTTGGCTTATCATGTTTTGGTCCAGAATGTGTATAGAGTGATGTGATCCCAGAAAGATTTTTTTTGTTTGTTTAGCAGAAAGAAAACCTAATATAGTCACTAGACCAGCATTTTCTCATGACTTTTTCAAAGATCAAAGGAAAGAACTGTAACCTCAAAAGTATATGGCTGAGATATTTCTGTCTGTGTCTGGTCAATAAAGAAAAAAGGCACTGACCAAATAACAATTATAAGATAATTAATTCTTAGGGCTGTTTCACCTTTAGAAACCTTAACAAATGCTTTGTATGTTAAGGAGGTAAATATAGTTCAAGACAGACATAAGAACATGGGAGCTATTACAGTATAATGTGTGTCTGTGTAGTGCTAAGTTATACATAGATGACATAATTTTTCTGAAAATAAATTAATTTCATTAATTCTGATCTTCAGATTTTGGCTGAACAAAATATGTTAACCTTCTGGTGGAACTTCTTTACCTACACAAAAAAAGAAAAGTGTGTTCAACACAGCTCATTTCTCAACAAACACTTCTTTACTCCAACCAGGTCGGTACAGATGCTCATTCTATCCTTGTCATTGTTAGACTTTTACCTGTGATGTTGGTGCTCAGTGCACACTGTAGCAACATTTCTTGTGAAAGCTGTTTGAACTTTTGGGCTGAATACCCTATTTGGATCTTGTAACATGTTAGGAAAAGGATTTTATTTGAGTAATTCTGTGACAACTTAAGGTGGTCAACTAAAGCATAGAGAGGAGTCAGTTGACATTTTCCTCTGACCAAAGAACTGCTTCTCTGTTTTCAATCATCTAGATATTTCATGCTGCAGATTCAAAATCAGTAGATCCTTTAGAAAATGTAGTAATTTTTTTTGTATCAGGTGATAATACAATTTTGTGGATAATTCAGAAACTAACTCAATTTACTGCATCCTCTATTTAGACAGTGAGAACGTCTTTGTGGTTTAAAAATATGAACTGCAAGTGCAGCAGAAGAAACTCCTGATACCAAATTGTCTGAACAAGAACATGGCAGATGAAGTTCAGTATAGATAGGTGTCAAGAGAGGTACTTAGAGAAAAGGCAATTCAAACTTTACAGAGCAAGTTCTTGAGAAGCTACAAACATGCTAGAAAGAGGTCCTGCAGTTGCCGTAAGTATGAAAATAACAGCTCAGCATTCAGGAAAGGTTAAAAACATTAAACAAAACAAAGTTTTAATATGAAAGCAAACAAAAAAGCATCCATTTTTTTTCCTCAATAAACCCATGGTGTGCAAGCACTTTAAACATGCTGGGCAGGGCTTATCCCTCCTTCACTCATCTCAGACCAAATATATGAGAACTGAAAAAAAATTCAATAACGTGACAAGGATGACCAGAGGAATGGAATAGCTTCCACAAGAGAAACAATCCTAACAGACTACATATGAAAAATTGACTAATGGAGATACAAGAGAGGTGTTTAAATCTGGGTGAACATCAATATAGAAGTGCTGCTTCCACTTTCTCCTGATGCTGCAGAGAACATAAAACGTGATGAGAAGTTCCAAGTAAATATCAGGAGGTACCTCACCATGCTACACAGGCTAGCTGATCAACAGACATGCTGCCACAAAAAATCATGAGTGTTTCATTGGCTCAAAAAAACAATTTTACAAACTCACAGAAGAAAAACTCTTTAGTTATCAAAGCCACAACAGACTCAGTGAGTCCTTGAGTGCAAATCTCTGGCAGCTGGACCAGTTTACCAAAGCAGTATCAAACTCTTTGCTGGACCTTCTAGTTTTACTTTGGCATCTGCTGCTGCTGGCTGGATGCTGGGCTGGCTCAGCTTTTAGCACAACCTGGTACAACCACTCTTATGGGGCAGAAACACACCAAAATAATTTCATTCATACCACAAAGCAGCCAATCTTCACTCTTGGTCTGGCAGTTCTGGCAGGAGTTCTGTTAAAACTGAAACTCGTGGACTGAGTCAGCATGGACAGTCAAGAAGTATAAATACAGAGACCTACCCGAAGCACTGAATATAATTAAGCATCTTCTAGTACACTTTGTTCCATGAGCTATTAGTGTATTCCATACTGCTTAAAAAGAAAAAAATTACACCAAATGAAAAAAAGAGGGGAGTAATTTGGGAGTCCTTGTCTTCTCTGGTAAAGAACACTAACAAGAAACTATGTCCTTGACAGAAAGCATTGTAGGCCAAGGAGTGTCTTCTCAGATGCTGAACCACTCTATAATGCTGCAACGAAGCTGTCAGCGTCATTAAATTACTGGAATGAAATCAGTCACTTTTGATGTTTAATTGAGAGTACAGTTCTCTTGAAAAGCGGCTCGAAGAGAATGAAAAGAACAAGTCCATTCAGCACATTACAAAGTGATATTAAGAGATAATTATTAGGTAATCATAGATTACTGCTCAGCAAGGCTGCCGATGGATCAATCAGTATACTCACAGAGACTGCAGGCTGCGCAAGTTCTGCAGTGCCTCAGTGGGAACCTGGCGGAGCTGGTTGTTCTGCAGCATCCTACATTTTGAGTAGCACAAAAACCAGAATGGACACAGTAAAGATTATTTCTTTCTATTGCACATTTTCTTCCAAGCTTACCTTCTTTGTACTGGTTCTACTTCAAGATTACAAAGAAAGTTATACAAATAGACCATTCCCCTGCCCCTGTCAAAAGCCTGCTCTCCTCAAAGCAAACAAATACCTGTAGCATATCAGCTTTGTTAACAGCTAGACATCAGCTTTGAGCAGGATTTTCAAAGCAGCTAAGGAAGTTCAAAGAATAAATCCGATTTGCTTTCAATAGGGCTTATAACCTCCTGATTGCCTCCAGTGATTATGAAATTTTCATTCTCATGTACTGATTTTGTTTTCCTTCTGAAGTGATTCTATTCTGATAAAGCTGTGAAGGACTGACTCTTGAAATCCTTACTCAAGAAAATGCAACAATAGTAAATAAAACTTTTAACTGTGTGAAACATATATTATTTAGTTTGAATAAAATTTTATCTCTATAAATAAACTGCTATTTTCTTTCAATGATATTGATTTTCTCAACCCAAAAATTGCTAACAATCACCTGACAAGTATTTTTTTCTGAAATATCATTTAGCTTGCAAAGACTGAAAAATCACTTTCCATTCCTAAAGAATATTTTCCTCCTTTTGAATGTGGTTTCATTCATTCAACCTAACATCCTTGCTTGGACCAGCTCCTCCATATATAAGCATTCCATGTGGATAAATCCATAGTAGTACATGTTGCCTTCAAAAGGAGGCATATTCAATGGGACACTGTAAATGGAATAATTTCTGGCAGGTCTAAATCTGCTTGGGCCAACAAGAGCTGGAGCTTGCCAACTTGAAAGTAGATGGAGTGGGAATCTCTTCATACTTTTTCCCAGCTGAGTATTTTTTCAGTAGAGATTTGTACAGTAGCATCAGGCCTGGCTTGACGCTGCCTAGGAAGTCGGTGTTCTTGCTAATAATACATTAATATGTTCTTGCTAATAATATGATAATAATAATCTTGCTAATAATAAAGTTTCTGTGAAGTTTACATGGGCAAAAATCACCTCTGCTGTAACCACTGGGAGATGTAGCCTGCTAATAACTTTAGTAACTATATGTACTTATTACTCCAAATAATACAGGGTTTTGTAATATTTTTTATAATTTATCTATTAGTCATTACATTTCAAAGAACAAGATATGAAATATGAACTGTTTTAAATTATATTGTGTTGTATACAATAATTTTTTTCCCATGTATCTCAAAAAAGGAAAAGGCAATTTACCCCCAGTTTTGTGCGATCATGAAAAGCTCCGTTGAAATCAGAACTTTTGAGATAATTAAAGAAACTATTAACTGAACCAATTTTTACCTTTGATATTGTACAGAGACATCTACTTGATGAGCAAACTGTGTTTAGAATGCCATTAATGTTTTCCAACTTTTGTTTAGGATATTTTCTATGTGAAAAAACAAAGATTTAATGATGTTCATGTGTTATCTTCAATTGAGTTGTTCAAAATGAGCTGATCAAAATATATAATTTACTTGATCAAAACTTCACTGGTTAATTAGTTCCCTAGAGCATTCAGGAAATCAGAAATATATCAAACAACACACAGTTTACTTACAGCACTTTAAGACTGAAAAGGCCAGCAAATGCTCCCTTAGGAATGTATGTCAAGCCATTTCCTGCAAGACGTCTGCAAAGTTTGAAAAAGGAAAAGAGTGAATACTTTTTCTCTTCATGTGGAATTAATTTGGTTGCTAAAAAGTGCAACACAGCTATGTTTGAGAGACTGATGCCAGAGGCAGTAGTTTAAGAGCCTAGTTTTGTCATTAATGCACTTTTAAAGGCAAGAAAAAGAGCGAAGCCTGTAACTGCACAATTGATCCACTGACAGCTGGACTGCAGAGAAAAAATTCAATTTTATTGCAAATTTGGCTTACAGTTTAGAATGTACATTGAATTATTCATATTCTTTTTAGGGATTAGAACAATCCCAGCAACTACAATACAGACATACTGACAGCCATTAGCATCATTGCATTTACAGGCACACACTCTCGGAATTGTGCACGTATGGTATCTGTGAACATTTAACTAATTTATGCTAATATAAAAATATATCTACATAGCAATGGTTACAGTTCCTTTTGAAATAACTACACATAAAACTACAGTACTGGTGCAATAATAGTTTTCCCTTTGAGCAGATGTGTAATAGGTTGGCAAAAAGTGTATTTGTTAAAATTTGTAGGGCTTTTTCTCCCCTACTTCTATTGCATCTTGCTCTCACATTGTCTTATGGTATTTTGCAGACCTAGGTAAGTACTCCAAATACCTCTATAAAGCATGTTACTCTACTAATAAAAAAGCAAAACAAAACTGCATCATTCTGTAAGGTTTGCGTCTAGGAAAGAGATAATCTATTTGATATGAAATAATGGCATTTCCATGCTCCCCATCAGTGCAACTCCAGAGGATCCTGGAAATGCTCAAGGCCAGGTTGGACCGTGCTTTGAGCAACCTGAAGTGGTCCCTGCCTATGGCAGGGAGTTGGAATTAGATGTCCTTAAAGCCCCTTCCAACCCAACCCAACCCACTCTGTGATCTTGTATTTACCCTTCTGACATCACAACCCAACCTGAATTTGCTGTGATACCTGTACCCTACCTGGAAAACTGACTGATAAGGGACAGCTTCCCAGTCAAGTTACTTTTGAGTCAGTAGGGCCACAGTGCCTGCTCCTAGCTGACAAAAAAAGGCAAACTGATGTGGTGTAACCCCCTTTGCAGACCAAGTTACGCGAAGTGGAATTGCTTGTCCCATCAGCCAAGATATTGCACACCAGAGCTGCAGAGCCCATGGCCCAGCTGCTGTGATAACACAGCTGACATTCCATTTGGCCTCTGCCCCCTTAGGAAAGAGCACAGGACTAGTTCCAGGAAATTCCTTAGGTACCAAACTGCTGGAGAGGAACATACAGGACTGAAATAGGCACCAGATTTGCCAATACTGTTCATGGAAAAGGCCAAGTACTTTTCACTGGAATGCCAATGATCCAGCACTGACTGGCCCTTAAAGTGTTGTCTACTTTTGGGATTGAGTTTTCCCTGAGCTAACTACAGGATCCTGTGCACACCTTGTTTTTAGTCACCGCTTTAACACAGAAAATAAAAAGATAAATTTGGCTATGTATNAAATTTGGCTATGGAATTAAAAAAAAAAAAAAAAAAAAAAAAAAAGGAAAAGAAAAGAAAAAGGAAACATGAATCTAGATAGCAGATCCAAAGACTTTTCAGGAATTTTCAGTTAGTGGAAAAGGTTCTTTCCTGTACAGATATCCCTGCTGAGCCATGTAACCTGTAACTCTGAGCTACCTCTCATTAAAAGACATTATTAAAAATGTCTTTGTACAAACACTTCAGATTGATGTAGAAACAACATGTTAAACTTTCTGGTAGGCACAACTTCTGTATTTACTCCTTAAGAGTTTTTTTTCAATCTCGGGTCATTCTGGAAGTTCTGCTTTGAATATTTTTCAATTTGGAAAGAGCTTTCAGTAATTTTGGAGACAGTGTTTAGAACTATCATTTACGATATTCCTCTGCTGATGCAGCAGCAGGTCATGCTCTTCATGTACAGTTCCATATATTTCAGCAGAGGGCTACATCAAGTATATCACAAATGCCAAACCACATGTATGTCCTTGTAGTTCTCTCACCAAGTAAACTGACAGTGTCAGAAAAGGCAGACATCTGGCAACAATTATTTTTGATGTTATGATGTTTTCTGACCTTCATTTACCATCCTAAATTCTCTCATGATGCACTTTTCATGATTTTCCATGGAACAAGCTCAGGAAAAGCACCTATCTGTTTCCCAAGATGCTCTATGAAACCACTTATGGCCCAATAGTAGCATCTTGCCAGCCCATTAGAATTCCCCAGCACTGTGGTATTTGGTAAAAATCAGCAACAATTATTCATTTGGATGGTTGTCTAATTATTTAAATATTCTTGGATAGAAGTTAGCACATCAGTTCCTTAAGGCATGCTGCAAAGCTCATGAAATTCAGCTTATTTATTCTTGATAATTTTTAAAGTCTTCCTTGCAGCATTTTCTTACTATTACTGTGTTTCTATTCTCAACCTCAGCATAGGGGAAAATCAATTCCTTTGTTGACACTATGGTGTGTATCAAGTATCTACCAGGGCTCACTCTTCCCACTCAGGGATTTTGTTTTCCATTGCCCTAAATTATTTAAGGGAAGCTGCCCAGTATTTTACTGAATTTTGGATGTACTTTGGATAGTAATTTTAGTCTGAACGGGTAAATATAATTTTCCCTGAACAAATGAAAATGGACACAGTACCTCTCTCTATATCTGAGTATTTAGTTAATGATTTCTGAGAGCAGGAATGAAATTACTTGTTTATTGCACTTACATAACTAAATCGTTGATTTTCATCGTTAGAACAGTTTTGAATTTCCGTTTTTAAAAGTTCTTTCATTTTAAGCGTTTCTGACACTATTTTAAAAATCTGTCAGAGATATCTCAGTAAGTACATTCAGGCTTATACGTATCACATCTCTTTAATGAAAAAGTAAAAAAAGGGATCATATTCTTTGCACTATATTATTTTAGATTTAGATTTTACTTACACTGCTTTGAATAATCTTGCAAATTAATGGAGGCTGGAAAGGCTTACAGAGAAGTGCCACCACATGTCTCCTTCAGCACTTGTTACTTACTATGCTTGGAGTCAGGATACTTTTGGCTTAGGCATATTTATACTACTGCAAGTTTCTTTCTGAAATATGTAAAATAAATGAGCTGAGAGGAAAGCAAGTGGCCTCCATACTTTGAAATGGCAGCAATTTACGAAATATCTTTCAATGACATTAAGCCCCACTGGCAATCACTGCTCACTGTTGGAATAATTGTAGTGCTGCAGGTCAGGTTCATGGCCTATGGTCAGATCTATGAAAAGGTGTGTCTGGGTTCTCCTTTGAGTATTCATCATCTGTTGATCCCTTTGACATATTCTGACCTCTCCTGCAGTGTCATAGTTCTGAGAAATTGTTGTGACCCAGTCAAAAGAACATTCCAGACAAGAGAACTGAAGATCCAAAAAATTACCAGAAACTTTTTTCTTGTTTTACTTTGATTGTCTGAAAAGAAAAACTTCATTCATCAGAAAGACGCAAATAAATATGAGTTGTGACTGAGAACAGCCAACTATTTCCTTTACATTTCTAGTACAGTAATTTTTCTTTGCCAATTCAAAATGGGTTTTTGTGTGGATGTTTTCTACATCAGGACAAACCTTATCTGGAACCAAGCACCTTCTCTATACCTGCTGGGATGGAAGGTGGACGTGAAACACTAAAAAGTCTTCTCTCTACAGATAAAAACCTGTGGCATTTAATAAAAAACCCGCATTTCCACTAAGTGTAGAAAGAACCTGTGGGAATCTAACCCAGCTAGTTCTCAGTCTGCAGCAGACAGTGACAGTACAATATGGGTCGTGGCTGCTTTCCTTCTCTGCTGAAGTATGATCTAGTCCAGCAAATGCTGAGCAAGCATCTGTGAAGTGTGTTTCCAAATCTAGTAGTGTCAAACCTAAAGGAAGGACATGAAATGGAGGCAATTGTCCCCTTGGGAAAAAGCATATGTTTGCATTGATCAATATTCATGCTGTGTTCTAACAGGATTAGCACAACGGAATTTTCTGGAACAAGTTACTTATCAAATCTTGCAAGGTGCTGAAATGTAGGAGAATAGATGACACTGCATCTCGGTGTGGCTCAACATACAATGGGAATAAGCAGTGTGAAAGAGGTCAAGCTCCACTACCACAAAGAGAAAATGCAGTGAAATTCTTGTAATTCTGTTTCAGAACAGATACAATTAAGTAGAAATTCATTACACTCAAATTTCTGATAAATATATTGGACTCTGAGTATTATGCCAGGAAACTATGATAGGAATACCAGACTGACTCAATGTTTCTAGACTAATGCCAGTGCATGCCCTTTAATACAGATTAGGTTATATATCATTGCATCACTTGTGTTGCATTATATTTAATCAGTTCCCATGTAGTGCAATATCCTATACAGAATGTAATTGTGAGTGCAATCTGAAATCATTCTTCAGCTGTGCAAATATACAGAGGGATTTCTACAAGAATAACTCTGTGAACCAGTATCTTTTCTTTTGTCTCTTTGACTCTGCATTTTACTTTGGTTCACTAACTGGTTTGCTGATTTTATCTAGGGAATGAGAGCAAAGAGCGCACGCTAAGACAGTGTTACGGATGTGTTTATATCTATATATATTTTAGAGTAGGTTAATATCAAGAGTCACAATCCAGTCATTTTATATTTGTCTATTTTCAGATGTTCTATTCATCATTTGCTACATTTTATTCTACAGCTAACAAACTCTCCAGACAGAAAATTGAAAAGAAATTGTGTAGAAGAATCTAAAGACTGTAGAAAAAAAAATCTTTTTTTGTGAATAGAAATTGAAAGTTCAGAAGGCCAGAGACTGTGAAAAACTCCAACAGATGGGACTATTTTGCTGTGTATGTTACTTTCCTGAATTTGGTGCTAAACCACTAGTATGCAATGCAGAAAATTCCATCAAAATTCATGTAATCATGGACTGTGTCTTTTAGACCTTGTGTACAGATAAGAAATTCTCTTTTGTAATTTGAAACTTCTTCCTTAAAAGCCTGATCTGCCTTCTCCAACTGCCGTAATTGTTCTGAATACCTGATAAAGATCCATGGTGAAATATCAGTCTCATTGAAGTCTGGGGAAAAAATTGTGCTGACACAAGTAGAAATGGGGCTCTCATTTGCATCCTACCACAGTATCATATTTGCCACTAATTTCCTTTTCTCTGAGGAGCTGCACCAATTACACTACCACCAATCCTACACCTACTACCCAAATTTTAATGGAGGAAATGGCTATTTGGGGAGGAAAACCATGGAAGTATAACAAGAAAACATGAATTTCCAAATATTTTTCTAAAACAACTTGTTCTAGTACAAAAAATTGCCTTTGTTCAAGGAAGAATTACCAATCTTGAATCTTGCCTCAATTTGGTTTCCTGTCAAACTTTGTTAAAGGTACACAAGCACACAACTATACATATATTTACTCCACTTATATAAATATATAGTCAATATATAATTTATATATTTTTATTTATAATTTTCTTCAGGTTACATATACATCAATAAATAGCTGACATGAAATGTTCCTGCTTCTAACATCAAACTAGCTTTGACAATATGGATACTCATACAGCACTTAACCAAAGTCAACTAAAATTCTGAGATAAGTTTAATTTTATATTTATTAATGATTATTCTCAGGTCAATGCAATAGAAATGTATGAATTAATGGCTGATTATTTACAGTGTTAATAATTCATGGATGATATCAACACATATTTCAAAATGTTTTTTAAGAATTACTTTGCTAGCCTATGAATTTAAATGTTAGTCTAGATTTTAATTATCTTTTTATGCTTCAATCTGTCATGTTAATTAAAACTATAAAATTACAGTAATATAAAAATAAATGTGAATCAAATGATCTATTAAAAATCTGATGCTCAGAGAGATCAAAGAAGAAAACATGAAGATACTCTCCTTTCTTTAAAAGGAGAAGGAGGGGAGGGGAGTGTGCAAGTCATAATTGTGCTGTATGTTATATTTATTGCTACTTAAAGTTTAGTTGGAAATTCAAATATAAGTCTCCTCTTGCGTTAGGGCCTAATTGCCTTTCAAAATGCTCATGCCAAATTCTCATAGGGTGTAAACTGGAATAACTCCAACCGACCTAAAGCAGTTGGAATGAAATCAGTGTGTATTTGATCTTGAACTGGCTTTGATGAAACAGATCATAGATTTTTGTCAGTTAAGAATATGGTCTAAAACATACTGTTTCTCTCTCCACTTATAGAAGGCACAGACTCTTTCTGCATCTGGCATGGCGGTGATCCAATAAGTGCTAAAGACAACTGATCTCTTCCCCTGTGAAGCTGTCCCCAGCCAATGCAGAGAACGAGTGGGTCCTTCTGTTGAACAGGTATCCAATACCTGCCTTCCACCTGCAGCAAGGCCAGCAGTTCAGCAGGGACTCCAGCATCAGCCAGGAAATCCCACACTAATTCCCAGCAGTGGATCCCATGGATACAATCATTAAGAGGCACTATTTCTGTGTTTGAAGAATGCTGTCACCAAATCACAATCTCAATATTAGGAAATTTTTTTTCTCAGTAGTTAAATGTTACAGCATGATGGAGCAATAAATGGTGGATCATATACACACTATTTCCTAGGCTGGGTCTCCCAAGTGTCATTTACACTTCTGATGCTGGTTTTGGTTTTATCCCAGTGTGCCAGTATCATCAGAAAAGGTAGGAATTAATAATAATAATCATTAATAGCAGGAACTGGTTGAAGTATACTGCAACACCATACACTATGAACAAACTGAAAATAATGAAAAATGTGTTTAGCTGTTTAGTCATCTCAGTGTGATAGGCAAAGAACACAAATTGTGTAGATCCAAGTGTTGAGGTTGCTGCTGTTTTCTGAGTGGTACAATGAGGCAAAAGCAATGAATTACTGGAGGAGTTGCAGCTACTCGTCTTTGGAAACTAAAAAAAAAACAACTTAGAGGGAAGAAGTTGGTTCTACTGAGCTTGAGAACCTATTAGATATAAATGTGATGTGGTCTGAATTCCTTATTCATAATCCTAAGAAAGTGAAAAAATTGATACCAAAAGTTATCACTGTGCTGAAATCAAGCAGTCTGCAAACAGGCTGAACTTCCACTGACAAAAAAAGGAAATTATTTCTGCATATTTCCTACTGCAGTACACAGAGAATGTGTAAGACTTAAATTCAAATCCTGCCTCAGGATCTGCAGATATACAGCATGCTTCACCCTAGTTTAATTAAGTGTAATGTCACTATCTGTATTGATCACAAAACACAAAAAGCACTTCCAATCACTCTTTTTGATGTTCTACACTAGTTCCTAATGAATATTGCTGGATAATAAATTACAAGTTCCAGAAAGCATTTATAAGCTACAAGCCAAAACCAAACTTCAACAGACGCTCAATAAGAGCAATGCAGCAGCACTGACAAGGTTTCTTGGATATCAACCTCCAACATTTATTGCTTCTGCTTGCAAGCATATCTGAACATTTTCACTTCTCTTTTATCTTTTCCCTACCCCATTATCTCCCCTTCTTCCCCTTTACCCCACAGATGCACAGCAGTTCCACTGTCAAGGTTGCTCTGTGCAATTTGCATTAACATTTCCAGAATAATTATCTGTCAGCACAAGCTATTCAACAAGCAATGCAAGCAGCTCTGATTTAGCAAGGCATTTGCTCTGTTGTTTCTCTTGCTCTCCTTTCTGGTTTTTTTTCTGTTCCTCATGTTATTATTCTTAATAAGATGGCAAAAAGGGCACTTTGGAGGATGTCAGGCTGACACATCCACATGGGCTAGTTCTTTGTT
The DNA here is from genome assembly GCA_013397895.1 of Origma solitaria. Classification (NCBI taxonomy): domain Eukaryota; kingdom Metazoa; phylum Chordata; class Aves; order Passeriformes; family Acanthizidae; genus Origma; species Origma solitaria. Next base: position 370,908 of record VZRL01001283.1, on the reverse strand, counting down.
GTCACTCGCTTTGGTGGCATCAAAGGGACAGCATCAAAGGCAGTAAGAGCTCCAAGAACACCAGGGCCCTTGTTTTGTGGATGCAAAGGTTACAAGTTGTTAGCTCATGCAGTAGGAATCTTCTGTGCTTGGGTTTGCTCTTTTCTAGTAAACCTAAACTGTGCATGCAAAAACTAGGGGAGAAAACTGTTGCCATTGCTTACAACAGAATAGCATGGTAAACATCTTCTTATTGTTTTTACCAACCTATTTCAAGACAACTGGTGCACTCCCTCTGTCAGGACTTGGAGTGCAGCCCTATATTAAAGCAAAGTTGGGAAACTGCAGTCCTTGAGTATCAACAAAGTCTGTCTTACAGCAACAGAATTTACGGTGTGTCACGGGCCACTTACTGGGCTGGTGGCAGGTACTTCTCGCTGACAAACACTGTGTATTGAACACGGTAACACAGTCTGATCCGCATGGATGCACACATGAAGTGAAGAAACCAAATTTGAAATTCATATGAAGAAACTGAATTCACAACTTAGGTGTTAGATTGTGCATCACTCTGAAATTACCTAGGGGATCGCAAGTCATTTAGCAGTGACAGTTCTCGAAACTTTCGCTGATGGAGGTGACACAAACCAATTTCCATCAGGACCAGGTCTACTAAAGCCTGCTGTTCAAGAACTGTAAAACTGGTATTGAAGTGATATTGAAATGTGTGGACAGTTTGAGACCACTAGATGAAACTGTATTTTTATTTTAGTTCTGCATGTCAGTTGCTGGTATTTTTACTTTTTTGCCTTAGAGGTTTTTAAATTCATGCAGTTACCCTTTAGGAAATATTTTAGTATTTAACGATAATGTTCCAAGATTGTTGAAATAAATTACAAGATTCTCTCCCTTTCTAAAAAGGTTTTGAACTATGGCTGCAGCATTTTCATGTTTCTACCAGCTTCCATTATAGTTAAAAGCACACAATCTGTTTTCAGTGCTAGTCACAATGTGCCTGCACCAGCACAAAAGTAAAGACTGTGCAGGACCCCAAGAGCAAATGCTCTCAGTTTTCAAAAATATACAGGACCAGAGATCTCAGTCCCATGGCTCAGAGTCAGTGGGGAAAAGAACACCTAATTCCCATCAACACTCAGAAAACCTCCTTGCAGGGGGAAAGAGCAAACACAGAGGGAAGCAAAAAGAAAAAAAATAAATAAGAACAGCTGGTAATGGATCATGTCTGGTAATTTAGGACTTCATTTTCACATATACAGTGGCCCCTTCACCACTTCTGCAGTGTAAAGGGATTTCAACACAAATCATAGTAAGATTCACACAATGCGTCTCTCATGTATTGTATTTACAATTCTGCACTTCTGTATTACAGTAAAATGTACTTTTAAAGGCACTTTTGCCTGAGAGACTACTGTAATAACATCAAGATCAATATCAAAAACTTTGTAGATATATTTACTTGATTTTAAGATTGTTTTAAAACAATCATGTGTCAAAAAACTTTCTTGCACTTGAAGATTGCAATTAATTTAGGGTGACTTCATTGCTTTTGTAGAAAAGAGGTTATTTGGGACTGTCTGCTGTAGTAAAGTAATTGTAATACAACAGTCTTTTGTTGCTGTTTTATTAAAACACCCATTTTGAGTTGCTAAAAAATAGCAATTTACTAGAAATCACTTGAAGCTTGGCTTATCTGTGGAATGTTCCTGTGTTTCAAATTAAAATGAAAGCCTTACATATGTGCATGCGTAGGTGTCTGTGCATATATTTATGCATATGTACATATATGTGGATATATATCTAGCCAGAGAGATTTTGTAGGTAGGTCTGATTCAAATAGTTTTAAATTATTATTGGCTTTCTTCCTCACTCTTCATTGAGACATTAATTTATAAAATAAAATAGTTTCAGGCACTGCTTTGAAGTAACTAATCACAAAATGTTAGGTCTGCACTCAGATATATTTGCCTCTAATACAATTAAGAGTCCCACCCTGCATAAGCCTTTAGATTTTTTTAAAAAACATTTTTCCATGCATTACTCTAATCCACTGCTCTATTAGAACAGGCATTCCACACATCCTGTATAATGACATATGTCTAGAAATAATCCACATGAGACTGAGTCTTGGACTCGGTCAGACTGATAAATATCTGCAGCTATTTTGAATTTGTAATGAAGAATTTGACTTAATAGTGTAGTACAAGTTCATGCAGAGCAACTTGCTGATAACCAAGGAGCTGAAACACACTTCTTTCTTGGTGGGAGTTCTGTCATATACACTTTAAGAGAAAATTAAATCTGAAAGGCCCATCATTTTCGCAACTAAAAGATTTTGCTCACAATTAAATTTTTTGAGAGTTACAAAGTTCCAAGTACGACAACGTTTTCCAAAACTTTCAGAGGAACATGCACCTCAAAAATACTTTCAGTATGTTTCACTTCAATGACCATAGTCTTTGGTTAAGAACAAATACCAGGCATGATCATCAGGTTTGGATGAATGCTGCATGTAGATGTGTCTAACCTTGTCTGTAAAAGTGGATCAGATTCAGCCTGGAAGGTCAGAACAGGCTGAACAGACCTGTTTTATACCTCACTGCTTTGGAGTCAAAACAATTAGTTTAACTGTTTTAATAAAACCTCAGTTCTTTTGGGGTAATCACTTAATAGTATTGCCAAACCAGGTATCAAGGATGTAACACTTAAGCTAAAATTCAGTGGTTCATCATGAGCTTTTATCAGATGTTTGAACCAGATAAAGAGATAAAAAACACTTACTATTATTTATAATAATAAAGAGATCAGTAACACTTTTTCCAACACTAAAAAAACCCTAAAAGCTGCATTTCAAGCTCCCGCTGCTGCTGTACTTCAAAGATCAGATGGACATTTCTAAGGTGGATTTTAATTTTATGAAACATTGCTTTGGTAAAGATCTCATAAAATATTATTTTAACAATGTCTGCATCATGGGCTAAGTTGTATTTTTCACGAGTACCTTTTAACTGAGCCACATAAACAAAACACAGATTTCTCAGGTAAGCTAGAAAGAAAAATCATGTGGCAATGCTTGGATGGGAAAAATAATTTCCATATATATATTCACAGCTAAAAAATTAATATAGGAGAGCATGGGAACTACAATGGCTGTTCTCCCCTACTTCAAAATTGAATAAAATTCAAAATTCCCTTTCCATTGTCTATACCTTTTTCTATATAATACTAGGCTGAGTTGTATCACTTGCCTGTGAACACCAAACAATCTCTCAGCACAACGAGAAGTTGCCTCACATCTTCAAAGGCTTCAGGTTTTTTAAGCTTATTTTAAAAGTGAATGCAAACTAGAAGGATTTCACAAAACAACATTAAATTAATGAGAAATAGAAGTGATTGGTTTGCGTGAAACAAATAGACAAGTTGACTATGTATATGTAGAACAAAAGATAGTAAAAAAATAAATACCTTGCTGGTACTACCAGCAATGAAAGACTGGTATTACTCAATTTGGAACAGAGGGTTGTAAGAATAAAGATTTAATATTTCCAGTGAAAAAGGTAGGCCCAGCACAAAGAGAAAATAGGAACACTTTCAAAGGTCTTGTTTAGGAAGATGACATAGACCACAAGAACAGTCTCAGGCAGTGACTTGAGTTTTACTATTTGAGTCATCTAGCTGCCCAGGGATCTTGTGGAGTCACCATCCCTGGAGGTGTTTAAAAAATAGTGGATGTAGCACTCAGTGCCACGGATCAGTTCTGTTAGGTGGTGTTAGGTTGGACTTGATGATCTCAAAGGTCTTTTCCAACCCAATTGATTCTGTGAGTCTGTGATCTAACCATAAAATGAAAGAGTGAAGGTAACCTGGCTGTATTAGAATTTCCTTCCAGGAAAAGCCCAAACTTTTGTTTTAATTCTTTTCCTTAATGGCTGGAGAGAAATTGGGTTGGAAGGTTTTGGTAGGGTTATTACAACTGACAGGAGATTGGACAAGCAAACATGAACATGATGAAGAACTTCACAAGCAGGGGCTTTGTGGCATCATTCCCTTCATATGCACTTGATACCGTTAACACTCGGTGTGTGGCATCTCTCCACATTGTGCTCCTCTCTGTTTCATTATTTGAAAGTTGTACTAATGGCAAGACAGATATTGATAACCAAAGAAAAGGAATAAGTAGAGGGAGAGAATAAAATGACAAAAAGCTTTCTAAATAGAAGTGCTGGGAGTAATAAAAATAAGACAGGAAAGGAAAGCCTGCTTGCAAATAGTGTATTGTCCAAAGTTAGCATACAAAATGGTTATGGGTTTAAATTTTTTTTTTTAGGTGCTGGATGGAAAGACCAGGTGGCAAAATCCAAATGAGCATTAGCAAGGACACCAAAAGTTGTCAGTGCAATATCCACCTAAATTGCAGAGGACTGCACACATTCCATAGCTTAAAACAGACCATGTCTTTGCAAGAAGGGTAGCGTCATGACTTTGCATATCTTACATGGATTTTATGGTGTGTTAGCAGCTAAGCGTATTAAAAAAAAAAAACAACAGATTTTCACTTCTAAAAACTTAAAAGCCCCATTTCATAAAGGGCTTTTAATCAATATTTAGAGGTACTCATGCAAATACAGGCGCCAGCTTTTTTTCCACAAGATCCACGGTGCATCAGTTATAGAGTCTCCATCGCTCCTCAGAAACCTAAACTTTCTTTTAAGCCTGGGCCATTATAACTAGAGTCACTGCCAAATCCAGGTCTCATGAATGCACAATACTTTTCACTTTTGGTTAGTCACCATCACTTCAAGCCAACATTCCTCTTTTGATGTTGTGCTTGATCAGCTAGTTTTCGCCATGCACTTTTCCCCCCTGGTGAATGCAGTAGATAGCGTAACTAAGCTTTTTGCAGGATTCTGCATTCTACAGTCAGCCTTCAGGGATGCTAAGTTTAAGAGTAAGGAAACAGTAATTAAAAGTGATTAGGACAAGAAGCCTTGATACTATGAAATGTGGACTCAATTGTCCTTGACACAGGCAGAACAAGGCAGCAGGTTTTGGTTTTGATTACAGCTTTATTTGGGGTTTTAATAAACATGAGCCAGTATTCAAACTTTTAATATCCTGCAGCTTAACTATTTCCAAAAAGCAATCCAGCTCTTTTAAACAGTCCTTGTTTAAAAATTTTAATTTGTTTGGCTCTGTCTCTGCTTAGAGAAGTTGTAGCCTCATGGTAACTCTTTTATAAGTTCATTTCCAGAATCACAAGCAATTTTTTTTTCAACTAAGTGTTTCCGCATGTGCCAAGAGTGTCAGGCTGACAGCTTTCCTGCACTGTTTTATCTGGTTCCCACAGTAAGTATGAGAGACAAACACAGGAATGTGTCCAGCGGTGACTATGCCCATCAAGGATACAATGATACTTACAGCTCTTCCAGGAAGCGGAGATTGTGCACAGGGTTTGAGGGCAGCTTAGTAATGTTGTTCATACTGAGATCACTGTAGGGGAAAACAGACAGAGACTTAATATGGCATGCCACAACTGTGGCATCCAGCTGTTCATTCCACACATTTTTAAGTACTACATTAATAAAAATTAGTTCCTCCGCCAGAATTGATGAATCATTATCTGGTGAGCACGTTAAAACATTCCTCTTTTGTACGAGCACAGCTTTGTCAAACCAAATGCAGACTGTAGCATGTTCCTCATTTCCAGAGATTTTGGAATGTTTTATCACGCTCTATAAATCAGCTGGAACACTAAACAACACTTTTAGTCGACATAATTTTAATAAACCACTGTACTGTATTAAAATTTCCTAGGAGTAGTAAAGGAAAACTACTATGGTTTTTGTTGTTGTAACACTACAGTACACTTGGTTTACTAAAATAGACAGCCAAAAGCAAACAAAATATCTTTATCATCCTTAAAATTTCATGAATATGAAAACACTTTGCTTTTGCTGTACCGCCTGTTGCGTGGTCATACTGATTTGCCTTGCCTCACACAGGCACATCAGGTGTCCCCAAAACACAACCTGACTATACAAATGACATATTTTCCAATAATAAACGTTCCCTTTTTGAGTGCGCTTTTGTTACAGGTACTCAAATTGCATTAAATAAGTGAAATGAACCATAAAACAAGGGTGTAATGTGATCCTGCTCTGTAGCACACTTCCTGGTGGGGTTCCACAGTAGTTCCTGGTGCAGGAAACTACCAACCATATCAGCTCTGTCAAAGCTCATTCAAGCCATGGTTTAGACTAAATTTCATATTATACCCTTTTATTTTTACGTGCCTTTTCATTGTCTCCCATTGTCTCCCCCATGTCCCACAGTATCATTATAATTGTTTTTCATTGAGTACCAAGACTGCAAACAAATTGCATAATAAAATTCTGTGCGGAAGATACAACTTACACAACTATATCATAATTACTGTAGATTCTTACAATAAAATGTAGAGTGACCTGCATATTTTATGCAAATGTTATACAGTAATTTAAAACTCCCCATTTTTTAAACATATCTATGCATTTGTAGCACTGCTTATAGTTTCCAGCTACTTTGGGTACTATTTGGATAACTTTATTTCTTCCAGCTGTTGAGAGCTTACAAGGTAAATAAGTTATCTGTACTTTGGTGGGTAGGCATCCTATTCCTACTCCATCTAGTTCTTATTACTCACAGTCTGTTTCACATTACAGAATATATGCTTTTAGTCAGCATAGTTAATTTAGATGTTTGATCTTTTGGTGAATTTTAAAATGTATAATTTAAAAACATACTTCACATAGAGAGTTTGAAATAAAGGAAATGTGTTAATACTTTACAACAATTATCAAATCACTGTTGAGTAAGGTTCTGCGTTCACTTCAAAATCAAAGTATAATTTGAGAAATGTGTACTTATTAAATTCATTTTTTACTGTAGTACTTTATCACCTAATTCTTTCATACTGTTTAGCAGGTTATTGCCCTTTCACTTTGATAAAGGCTCAAAGGATTTGCTCTGGCAGAGGAACAAAAACATGGATTTATTTGGCAAAAGAAAAACTCATCCAGGTAGTGAATTATATACTACTGAATATTAAGATAAACCAAATATTTTAACAAGATCATTTTGATTATGATATTTTCAACACATGTCTTAATGGGTTTTTGGAAACATGTCAAATCACATTTCAGACTTAAAAAGCCAGCTCTGGTGGAAGATGGGATTGATTTGTCTTCACATACACATGTATTTAGGGCATTCTACAAACCCAGCATTAACCAGTGCTCTGGCTGACCAGAAAAACCTGAAGTCTGCTTTTGTAGCATTTTAACTTCTATTACTAGTAGGCAGTACTTGTCTGCTTGCATCACCCACAGGACCCATGATGAACCAGTCAGAAGCAGTCTACTGACCAGATCCTAATATCTTAAGAGGATTAGAGTAAGAGAAGGTGGCTTTCATTACGAGCTTTGATGCTCAAGGAGAAAATCAACAATAAGTACATTTTCCTTAATAACATCTTTAGACTCCAGAGCTGGATTTGCCAACACTGGACTGCTGTGTCCTAGTCTCCTTTTTGGACTCCACTCATGTGGTAAAGTGTGTGCTCCACATCATATGATGGAGGAGAAGCTCTCCTTTTTCCCAGTGTACACCACAGCAATATCTAACTGTTTTTAAACCTACCAGTTAAATAATCTTCTTCTCTTAGATCAGTTACTTTTTTTTCCAGACAGTTTTTTTTCTTGGATCATAACACACAAAGGTGCTCTTGTGCAACAGAACTACTAAACATTACCTATGCTTATTGCACAGAATCATGGAATTGTTTGGGCTGGAAAACACCCTTCAGATCATCCAGTCCAGCCATTAACCCAGCACTGCCATGTTCATCACTAAACTGTGTCCCTAAGTGCCCCATCTATACATCTTCTAAATATTTCCAGGAATGGTGGAGGTAACAGAAATTATTTCCCAAACTTGCTCAATACTGCATTTTTAAATTAGCTTTTAACATACCAGCAACTAATACACAGGCCATTCCAGTCCATGTTGGCAATGTGTTATTCTTGCAGCTGTAAGGATTTAAGAACAGAAGGCAGACTACAGTAGGGAGAGGTAATATATTTGATGAGGCTAGCTGATACAGTTGGAAAAACTGAGAAACTTTAAGGCACAAAAATCAAAACTCTCTACTTCTTCCAGCTGTACCAGTTGGCTAAATAGGTGACATTATTTCTAGCTAAAAACCAAATATTCCTTACACTAGCAAAGCCATAGCTTGTGTGTGCTTTGAGTTTTTAGATTCAGAATATTCTTTTGTTTCAGAATTACCATGGATGCATTTAATCAAATTTTTGTTCACTGGAATGACTAAGGGAGAGAAGTGTCATGACCCAAAGCTACTTCTGAGGGGACGTTCAGAGAGGTGAGACAAACAAAAAGAGTTACTGTGATGCTATCAGTCACTGGGTCTCATGCGAACAATACTGCGAAATTTGGGCTTCTGGGCAGAAATTCCTCACAGTGCTCTAGAGACAAATAAAGGAGGCTCTCAGCATTTTGGTTTGCTAGCATTTTGGACCATGCTGTCAAGAAGACATGGCTAGGATGAGATTTACAGCCATTAGCAGGATCAAGCGCAGCTAACAGCCAGGAAATTTACAGCTAGCTGGTAAACTCTAGGGTAACGTATTATCACTATGAAAACCAGTAACAACTGCAGAGGGTATGTCTTATGTCCTGCACCTACAATGGTTTCTTTCCATCAAATGAGTTTTCTGATTTCTCCTTTCAGTGCTAGCCTGTCAAAATCAGCAATCTGCTTTCTCTAGATAAGAGAAGGGGATGAAAGATGGCTTGCACATCAGCATTTGCAATGTAATGATTAAAAATATTAAAATCAAAGTCCTGGATCTTTAACTACCTTTGGTGAAATGGTTCTGATTTTGCATCAAATCTTGGTAGACTCTTACAAACCACAGCGGTGAAACACTTAGAATTATTTGAATACTGAAAACCTTTAAATAACATTGTACCAGAACTACTCCCTATCTCCCAGCATCACAGCACATACAAACCCCACTGATGTCAGTAGGAGCAACATGGTAAGAGTTATGCCCTGAGTTTACAAATGCTCCTAACACAGACAACAATAGTACCAGATCCACCTTTGTGAAAACCACCAAGCGCTGTCATATTGTACTGAAAAGGTAATATGTTATTTTGAACAGTGAGACAACCACACTGTCCCTTCCCCTATCATCATTCCTGCAGCCTCTTTCCAGCTGCTGACTATAAAAGCAGCATATCAGCAAAAGAAACGTTCATCTTTTCAAAAGACAAGAAGTTTGGTGACACGGCTCACTATAATGATGTCTTAATTATGCTCTGTGCCAGTCAATCACCATGCTGTGTCTCTGGTGACTTGCTAAAGCAATCCCGTCTCTGATGAAATCTTTGAAGACCAGAAAATACTGAAAAATGCACCAGGCATCTATCTGCTTTTTCTTGGTGAGCAGATGGGCAAATTAAGAGCATTTGCAAAACAGCATCCAAGAAGGCAAATATGGCAGGTCTTTGTTCCCTCCAGTTTTATTGTCCATGCATTTACATGCTGAAAAAACATCCAGTTACCATCTTAAAAATGAGTAGTTCACAATGAATTCCAGAAAGCCAGTAAAACAAGTTAAGTGAACTAGTTCTTAACATATAATAGATGAGTCTGCAGGCCACGTTACTAACCTTTTATTAGCTGCTATTACAAGAGATATTTCAGCGACAATTCATCTTGGAAGATCAGTTTTTCATACTATATTTATTTATTTTAAAGGAGAGAAAAAGTCTGTCTAGGGATACAGGCAAAACTTCTACTAGACTAAACGTCTGTTATACTGAATAGTAGAAACTTGTCTACCCATTCCAGGTATAATACAATAATCCAATATTAAAGACAATTCATTTTGTAACCCTTTTTTTTAACAGCTGCAACATGTTTGATTTTTAGAAAATTATTAAGACTTATTATTCAGATTACTAATTCTGATACTTCTAAGCTTGCCTTATCCCAACAAGATGTATTAACAACTCTTTTTTTATGGACATCTTTGAAAGATAAAGCACTCTCATAAAATGCTGACAACAGACTGAATGCAGTCCCTTAGCTCTTACCAAGAACAGTTTCTAAACTAAGACAATTTCCTTAATTCATTTGCAGCAAAATCTGACACTACCTTATATGTAGAAACAAAAGTAATGAAAACAGGTGAATTCTACTTCTGCTCTTCCCTTGCTCTGCCTATCTTCCTAACACAGCACTCCTGTTTCTAGTACTAGCAGAATACTGGCTCCACTGTGCGATGGAAGAGTATGTTGGCTATTAACTGCATGCCATCTACAAATGCAAATATTTCATCTATCGTGGAAAATATCTTCATCTGCTACAGCCACTTAAAGGTGATAAATCTATGTGCCCAACACTAGTAATAGTAGTTCCTATTTCTTACAAATAAATTGCTATAGATGTTTTCGTTTGAGGGTCTCAATAAATAAATAGAATGATAACAACTATCATTTTGCAGAAAGGAAAATGAGACACGTAATGGCTCAGTGACATGCTCACAGTCAAACAGATGTTTATACACCACTGAGGAAAATCACACTGATGATGATTTGTCCAGAGCCCTTTTCGTTAGATCACACTGTCCAACCATGGCATTTACGCCAATTTACCAAAGTACAATGCACAAACTGTCAGTAGACTAAGAAAAAAAATGACCATATTTTCATTTTAATGTTCCTAGATTACATTATCTTTTAAAGTCAACATGAGAATTGCTAGTCATGTATTTGCATGTTTAATACAGCCCTGCAGAGCAGCACAGGGCGGAGTATGAGCATGCACAAATAAACACTGTTAGTGCTTTCTGACAATAAACCATAGCACTTCTTCTCATAACTAGCTTCAAACCTCATCTGTGGTTCTCTGAAGGGCCCTGTAGTAAACTATGATTAAGACGTGAATTTCCACCAAATGATTCACATGTGAAGAGTACATGTTTGTATTTGGAAAAATCTGGAAGAAGTGGTAGATTAGCAGGAAGAAGCAGTAGAGAGAGCTCTTACAGGTACTATACAGAGTAGGAAATCTCACTAACGTGTTCACAGTAAATAAAAAGTAGAGATAGCATGGCTATTTCTGCCCTTCGACATATTGGTAATGACAAACGCTAACATTAAGTATTTTAAAATCCGTTATCCTATGTACTATTATTTGCAACAGCAAATTAACAGCAACAGATCCCATGCTACTGGTTTACATGGAAGCGGTAGAAGGCTAAAAGAGGATTGCTTCTTACACATTTTATACAAAAAATTTATGTTATTTGACATTGAAGCTCACTGTTTCCAGAGACCCAACTCCTTTGTATTAAAACATGCCCTGCAAAAAGCAAATGATATGCACCTCACAGAGAGTTTTATGCCAGTAAACAGACAGCACCCCCTCTGTCCCCTCACACCCTTCCTCAGCACATCAGCAGTACTTGTTCCAGCCATTGCCATTGTAAATAGATATGTATGGAAAGGACCAAGCACCTTGAATTTAGGGAAACCTCAAAGGTGATCCAGTAATGTCAGGAGGACTCTTTTCTGTGCTGTTGTGTATTGGTCCATAACACTGGATTCTGGCAAACCAGGCCGATAGGTCACATCTGGATTCAACATAAAGTAACAAAACACTTTGGCCAGACTTTTGCACTCCCAACACCTGTCACCGAGTTCCTCTGATGTCACAGACAGCAAAATTTGGCATATTACTGCAGAAGCTGTGTAAAAGAGTCATTTAAACACCATGAATTATTCCTGAACATAGGCAATTCTGCCATATAAACCAACCATCAAAGTCTTACTTATATCTAGACTGCAGAACATTTGTAAAGCAAACAGTACGTGCATGATTAATCTTTTCAGGAAACAATTTTGCCATTCAGTTTATCCAAGACTCCAGCAGAGGGAGCAGGGCAGAGCAAACAATTAGGGTCAAAAAAAGAAAGTAAAGATCAAAGATCAGATCAAACACACCCAGTGCTGAATTAATCTGACAAGTATCTGACATTTCATTTTAGCTACAAAGATTCTGGCTCTCTGCTTTTTTAAATATCAAATTCATGATGCTCACTAGATGAAATTAACCATTTACTTTCAAAGCTGATTCATGGCTGTTCATTTGAGGCTGAAGACTCAGCTTGCTAAGGAATAATTACCAGGGTAAGTTATAAAAACATTCCAACACATCAATCATTTGCTGTACTTAACTCACATATTAAAAAACTTAAATAACTAAAGGAGTATTTTATAATACAGAAGCCAGCAGAAGCAATTAAAAGAGGACTGAATGGAATTCCTCTTCTGCCCATGCCCACAGATTGTATTAGTACATTTTTACTTTGTGAGTTACTGCTTGTTTCTGCTGCTCTAGTTCAAACAGATTATATAAGTACGGCATACATGACTAATCTTGTTCAAATACTGAAACAATATACAACAGGAAAATAATATCAGTTTTTATTGTAATTTTTGAAGATGACTACCAGCATGTTTGTTTTTTTCATTACCTGTTTATCAAGTACTGTTCATCTTATTTTTATGAAAAACAGTACAATTAAATTGACAAAGGTATTTATTAGATGTGACCAAGTTGGGGAAAATTTCAGAATATTTTCTGAAAGTTTCAGAATATTTTCTGCCATTCCAGAGCTTGCTTATTTTTACAACTATTTGCCACATAAATGACAAGAATACTTTTTTTTCCTTCTGAATGACTGGATATTTTAATCCATTTTAGAAACTGGGGGGTCCAATTTTCTTCTAATTCCCTGTCTATAATATCATTCTTCTGATTTCAATGAGGCTGTTCCTAAATTATGGCTATTTATATGAGAGAAGAGCATGTACAAAAAGCACAGCATAATTTGTTTACTGACATACTACACCTTGTCTGCAGCAGAAACTAATTAAAAATATATCTGAGTGTAAGCAAAAATTCAAAATATAACCTGAAAGTTATAAAGTGCAAATTTCTGCATTAAGTATTATGGGTCACACAGCCAATTGGTCTGAATATCTAACAATAAGTTATGTACAGCACACGTTATATGTTACACAAACCAGTTTTAAAACCCATCTTCACCAAAATACCCAAGATTAATTCAGTGAGACTGCTGAGGGTGAAAATTAATCATGACTAGCCTGATTTCATTCATAACAAGATACAGTATAAGTAATTTATTTCATGCACCTTAATTTACCTCAACTCCACAGCATGGATTTGAAGAATGTAAACCCAAACAGCTTTGAGAGCATCTGCTACAAACACATTTCAACAGTGATGGTGTGAGCATGATAATCTGGAAATCTGTGCACAACAGACCTGTATTTGGGGCAGGAAATATATATCCTACATTGCACTGTGCACAGGTCCCCAAGGTACAGATGAGTGAGCTGGGTCCAGAGCTGGGAGAGACATTACCATCTTAGGTGCCCTCAGAGAGACTGATTATGCCAGGCACAGCAGGATGATGCTGTGACTGCTCCAATTTCACAACACAGGGTGTCTGCACAATGCTACTTGGTGTGACATCATGTAGCAGCTGTCATGAGTATAAACACCTGGTATTCCCAAAATAGTTCACTGCAAAATACACATACTGTGGGTGAAATTCTGACTTGGTAAAGGAGATGGCAAAATGTCAGTCATGAAGGACAAGAGTTCCCTGCTTTGATCTCAACTGATTTTAATTTTTTTTTTCAGATGATTTAGCAGTAAAATGTTGGTAAGTTTCTTCACTACTCTTATCCTGTAACTTTCCATTTTCCTATGCATTGGTGCTGAATCATAGACTTAGAATGATAATAATTAATATTATTAAAAATATATAATAATATTAACCATTAATATATCCAACCATTTTAGCAGAGCACTGTCACTTCTGCTTTTATAACCATCCAGTTGTACCTTGTGTTGTTGAACAGTAATTGAAGAGCTGCAGCAAAGAAAATGATGCTATGCCACATTACACCTACTAGAGTTCTACACTGAAGTACTAAGTTGATCATTTTTGTGCTGTTGTTTAGCTGAAATAATTATTTACAGAATCTTCTCTTTATTGCATGGAAAACCCAATGGATGTCATCAATACACTCAGTTTCATTCAATGTCGCTATGGAAAGAATTTCTCCTGATATCCCTTCTAATCCAGAACTGCTCATTCCTTGTGAGGATGCTGTTGAACCAGAGTTGGCAACTGATCTGTATTTAAAAAAATATCCAGCAGGAAAAAAAATTGGTTTTAATCAGAATCAGTTTCCTGAATTGGTTCACGACATTAGTGTTTGTGCCTCCACAAGCCCAAACACAGAGGAGAAACACATAAGACAGGTGAAGTAGAACTGTTTTATTTCAGTTGGCAGCTTTGGCTTGGACTAATACAGGCTGCTCTTATACCTAGGATGTAAATACTGTAAACATTCTTCAGATATAGGAAGTTGTGGATTTTTCTTTATATGGACATCTTCCCTTTATGTCTGACAGAGCTTGTTTGCTGAAACACAATAGGCATCCAGATCTGCCGGCTCCTGGCTGGCTGACAGCCTCTTGCAACACTTCCTACAGAGCTCAGAGGAATGACAAAGCTCTAAGTTCTTTCCCTGACAGGTTGAACACCCAAATTTCTGCAATGGTAAGTGCCAAGAAATACGTAGCTTGATTCTTACAAAGATAATGCACCCAAAACCACTGTATTTCTCCATCGGGTAATGATTTCTTTTTTCTTAAGTAATCAAAATACACTTTCATCGTGAGATACCGTCACATGGACTGGTATAAAAGTCTTAATATACATAAATAACAGGTCCTAAATTTTATACTGACATCACTTATGCCCAGTCTCCACATATTTTCTTTGCTTCTAACTGATCAGCTGCCCTTCAGACAGGCAGACTACTGAAATACCTGAGCTAGCTTTAAACAATTCAGGTCAAGGAACAGAGCTGAGATGCTCTAAGTCACCCTACCAAGGCGGAATTTCCAGTAGAGAGACCTCATGTGTTTTGTTGGGCTGGCACATATTTTTCATGTGCTTATACCAGCATAATCATCAGGGAAAAGAGCTGCACTATTTCTAGTACAAAAATGTCTTTTCTTTCAAGAAATTATTTCCTTTTACAATTTAAATTAATGGGATCAGAGCTGTACAATTAATATGTGGAGGCAAAATACTTCAGAACTATTTCCACTGAGCTCAGCTGGGCTGTTCAGAGGATAAGCCAAAATTTAGTAGGAGTAGAGGCAGTACTCTTATCCAGAAAAAATGATCCCTGTTTCCTTCCTTTTATTCACAGAATTTACATAGTCCACAGTTTGGCAACCTCATTTTGAGGCCAATGACCCACACTTCTTGTGATTGTTATGATGATCAACAGAAAATCTCTTCAGGGCAAGCAATTAACTGGTGCTGTTCAACCAAATCCACTGCCCTGTGTCTGGTTCAGGCTTCATATATGAGGTTTGGATCTTCCTGGAGACAATACCGAACAATATCACAAAACATCAGTAGCCAAAACAAACCTTTACCAAATGTAAACTGTTGCTGCCAACTCTATTGCACCTGTGTGCATATGTGAAATAGTGTGTCCTTATACTGCACCAGTCTAGACTGCCTATTTTGCTCACAAAATGAACTTTCCAAGATCTCTTTTATTTAGCTATTCCAAACGTTATAAAAATGTTGGAAACAATCAGCTGCCCTACTATTTACATGTCATAAAACCTCTAACACAGCAAGTCAATGTCAGCACTAGAGCAGTGCCTGGGGGTAAACACCTGGCTCCACTGATGCTGGTAGCAAAACTCTCAGTGGCTCCCACGGATGGAGAACATCATCCCAGGTCTATGAGTTCCTAATGCCATGTTCTACCCAACAGGCAGTATTTCATGGTTGTGGAAATTATGCACATTGGCTTGCCTGCAGTAGTGCATGTAGTACCGATAGGTTCCTGGGTAAGATTTCTACATGTTTTTTTCAGCCCTTCTATAATTTCTAAGATCTATTGAGTTGAAGGCAAGATGTCATGTAGGTCACTAAGGAGATGAAAGAGTGACGTTTTCTGCTGTTACAGCCTTTCTGTGTTTTCTGTTTGGTTGTCATGCCTGCTCCAATTTTTTTGGTACTTAACTTTTCATTCCTGGTGCTTTTTCAAAGTGATGAGCTGATTCTACTAATTTTTCCTTCCTCATCCTCTCTTTTCTATAGCCTCTGCTCCATTTTTCTTTAACATCAAGTTCAGATTTCCAGCCAGCGCCATCAGAAACCCAGAAGGATTACTCAGAATAATGTACATTGTGATGGAGTGAGAGACTGAAACATTAATGGTTAATGGCTCAAACAATTGGCCATTTGCAAAAGCAGTGAGTGCTTTGCTGATGATGTGCAAGGGAATTGCCCAGGTGCAGAGGGTGTGAGGTCCAGAGAATGACCACCTGAAATCAACCTTTGTTTAGTAAGAAAATGGGATTTGAGCCAGGTAAGGGAAGAGGCTGATAAGAAGCAGATTCTGGGAGGCGCGATAGTGGTTTTTGTCATGTCCTCCCTTACACAACTGCCTCAGGTGTTACACTTCCCTCTGGGGGAGATAGTGGGACACTCACAGGTAGGTCTGAAGGTCTTAATCTCTTCTGATGGAGCATAATTGCCTCAATTACTCTAATGAGAGGCAGCTGTCATGTCTTAGAAGATGTCATAAACCATCAAAGACCCCAAAGCACCCCCACTAATTTCTAGGTCCTTCCACCAGACAACTGCACATGGTGCACATTGTTGCATTAGACAGTGTAAAATTCCCCCCCAGAGGAGGTACCTGGGCATTCCCACCTGAACCTCAGATATCTCAACTCACTGAACTTTGTGTTTTGTGAGCTTGCCCCACACCCGGCAGATCAAGACTGTGACCATCACTTGGATCAGGAGACATCTAAATTGGAACAATCAAGTCTTGGATCCACAGGTGGTAATACATTTCTACTCTTATCCTTTCTCTTTCTTTCTCTCTTTCTTCTTGTAACTTCTTCTCAAAATATATTGTAAGCCAGACAAAAAATCCCACTCAATGCCTTGTAAGTGCCTTGTTATGTCTGGATAAGTAAAATTGCCTAAGTTTATTTAAAATTTGCCATGTACCTTTTTCTACCTTAATGTTCTAAAGTTTGCAAGTAAAAGTTTGCTACTGGACCTCCTGAGAATTTTGTTGTTTCTTCTGTGCACCACCCAGAGCGAATCGAACAACATTCCCCTGAAAATGTGGAGCAGTGTGGGGCGTAACAGATGGTTCTTTCTGGGCAAATATGCACCATTCTTTCTGAAGAATTAGAAGCCTTAGACAATCTGGGAGCTCTCCTATTGGCCTCATTTGCTTTGCGATGAACAAGTAGCACAGGTGAACACCACAACACCCAACTCCTGCGTGACAGCGGCTCCTTATGACCACCGGTCACCTTGAACAAGACAGTACCTGCCACACACTGTTATCGCTGCTCTCCCTCCCAAGTGGTGGCAAAACGGATGCCAGCATGGAAATGGTGCAGATAGAAATGAAATATGGGACAGAAGTAAAGTCAAAGCACTCACTAAGCAGAAGCAGGTCTTCTGCTGAGAGGAATGTCCTATTTTCCACAACCTGCAGAATCCAATCAGCCTTCCTTTCCCTTCATGAGGAGCTTGGAGTTGATGGGATGCACAATGATGCTCTTCACACCACACACTGGGGATACAGCCGCCCACATCCTGGCTTTGTTCACCCATCCCATGTGGGGAGTGATGTGAAGACTACAGGTGAAGGATGCCCCCTCAGCCATAGCCTTGGCATTTGAATCTCAACTTTCACATATTTGTGACATACTGAAGAAGAGAGAACCACATGGTTTTACATGTATAAATACTGTTGCTATTAAAAGGACCACAGAGGGGATTTTGTGGGCATTTGTTCTTACTGAAAACCACAAATCTCCCAGGAACTTCATGAATAAAGCCCCAGTATATCCTTGCATAATCCACAAGAGATTTCAGAGATCCCTTTTTCCAGAACTGTGCAGCAGGTTCTGCCACTTTCTTGTCTGTACTATTTTATTAAGCTCTTCAGAATTTTCATCTTGAGTCCTGCTGATTCAGAATAGCATGGACAAAAGCAATGCACTTCAAGCCATCCTGATCTTAAATTAAAACCCCTTTAACTAAAACATGATCATCTAAGGTTCATCCTCCTTTTTTCCTAACTGAATACCATAATGGATATTTTTTAATAAAAGCATATGGTTTGAAAATGAGTTTTTAAATAACCAAAGGAAAGAAATAACATAGGAACAGGTTTTAAAATGTGTGTGGAAAAAATTACATTATTTGAAAAAATTAAACTCAGGTGACTTGTCTTGTCACATATAAAATGTATGAAGTTCCTTTTCCTTGAAAGCCAGTGTTAGAGAAGGAAATGGTAGCATTGTTAACAAATGCTATAGGGCAGAGAGTCTTTCCTGGGTAATTTTTCAATTCACTAAAATTTTCAAACTCGTATTTCACCATTTCCAGCTCCCATATTAAAAATCTATTAGCAGAGAGCCCATTGAAAAACTGACCATGAGCACAAGAGACTTTTTCTGGAAACACTTCTATTCGGTTCTCATGCCTGAACAAAAGCAGATTGGCACATTCAGTTATATACAAACGTCTTTCAAAGGGGCCACCCCCCCCTTTCCCATAGCCACGCGTTTCAGGGCTCTATATGCTGAAGGAAGCCAGTGAAAGGTTTGAAGGGGTGGGGAGACCAAGGGCTTCCATCGAGATCCTTCAAAGTCCTACTCCTCTATAGTGGGAGGATTTCCCTCTAAATCCCTTTCAATAGCATATTGATGGCTTTGAAAGCTTAAATGGCATTTGTCAACCATCAGTAAATCTTGAAAACTGTTTCTGCAAATAGCCCAACTCCAAGTCTCAGATTTTCTCATTAATCTGTACGTAAGGCCACTGAAGACTTTTTCAGAGCCTAGATAATGCCTGGATTAAAAGGTCCATTCAGAAGGGAAAACTTTAGCATTCACCTTGTGTACATAGCCATTTCACCAGTGGTATTCATGGGTTGTTATTTCAACTCTGCATTTGTCCTGCAAACAAGACATTTTGCCACAAAGACTTGGTAGAGACATTCTTCAGTGAATTACTGAAACCTAGCCCCACTATTTGTCATGGTTTGTTATTTTTATCAAGTGTAATCAGTTCAAACAGAAACCCCAGACTGACAACTTTACAATTATGTTACTATTTTAAGACTGGAAGGTATATTTCTCCTAATTCAACAATGAAACTGATTAAAGCACAACCTGATTGCTTTATCTAATGAAACAGTCCAAAATTTCCCTTAATCAGATATCAGAAGATTTTTTTGTTTTCTATATTGATAATACAGGCAAAAAAAAAAAAAGATATAAATCCTTATTCAGTATTTTAAATTTATGATTTTTTTTAAAAAAATTATGTATTTACAAGGCTTAATAATTTCTAATATGTTACATACTGTTTTGTGTTTGTCTTTTAGAACAGTAGAGTTTTAGTTACTTTTCTCCAAATAAAGCTAATGGACAGGCTTTAAACTCTCAAAACCTGTGCCCCTTACATACACAAACTTTTTTTAGGGTGTTCTTACATGCCAAGGATGTTTTAATTATCTTCTTGTAATTTTTTTTTTTTTAATTTTGTCTCCAATGGCTTAAACCAGAGCAAAGGTATGAACTATTTTGACAGACACATTGTTGTTATTCTTACTATTATTATTGAAATAATATGGTCAAAATGTTTATACACCACAGAAAAGAAGAAAAACAGAACAATATCACACATTGGAAACCCCAGGCAAAGTTTGCGATGCCAGGGATGCAAAGCTAGTCAAATTTTTCAATATTAAAAGTAAAAAAAATTCAGACCCTTGTCAGATTTTCCCCAATCCAGACAGATCTCACTGTTTGAACAAATCAACCTTTCCACCATATTGGAAAATTTATTGTGAATGTCAACACACAGCCTGGGGATCAACGAGGTTCACTGGATAACCCTCACCAGGATACACAAAGATTATCCTTCCCTCTAGCGCTTTTGAAAGGGAGAATCTTAGTCAAGGTTTTGTATACATGAAATCACATGAAGTATGGCTGAAGGCCACACCTGGCATCTGCCTCTTTCATTTGCTTTATTGCCCACTTACATAGACATCTGTAGAAGCCTAGAAGACAAGGGGATGATGTGTATGTCTCAAACAACAACAGCTGGATAGTCATGGAGCCAATCGAGGATTGCTGGTAAGAACACGCTGTGAGGAAGACCAGGATGTGGCTGGAGAAAAGAGCCATACAGAAGCAGGGCAGCACTTTTGTGGGACAAATGTCTTTGGGCTCCTGGAGATAAGCACAACACAGCACAGTGCAGGCACAGGAACGAGGTCAAGGAGCAGATATGGACTGTCAACCAAAGGCTGACCCAGGAGGGGATCACCAAAGACCCCTGAAGCCCTCTGACACACTTCTAGAAAGGTCTAGGAGAACATACTGTGCATGATAACTAATTTGCAGGGAAAGCAAGAAACCTAGCTCCAGGATAGGGAAACTTATCTATAAAATGGACCTCCACAAAGCCTGGGCAGTGACCCCAGCACCCTTGACACTTCATCAGATTGATTGATACTGGAACTAGGATTAGACTTCCCTCCTTCCCTCCCTGGTTTCACTCTACCCCTTATTAAAATCAACTACCATGTGGACTATACCATACAGGACTGTATACCAATTTCCATGCCAAGTATATAATTCACTAATAAAACTTTGTAAGTTTTTGCAGACCCTCTGACTTTCGTCATTCCTTTTCAGCTATGGACACCTATAGAACACTCTCTTCTCCTCAGGGGTGGGACATCACAACATCCCCCACTTTTTTTGCTATCAAAGGAAGAAGCCTCATAATTTAAATTTGAAAACTCTCTCTGCATCTTGGATATGGTATAACAGGTCATTCATGCTCAGCCCAACTCACTGTAAAACTTATACAAAGCCTGTCCCACAAATTTAAAAAGAAGGTGTTTTCTACTCCCAATCTCCTCCCTCAGCCAGTTTACTGTGTTAACAGTACTGCAATTCTCTGTGTATCTTTAAGATTTGTAGGGGAACTATGCCATGGTTCTGGGCTGACTAAAAGTAAACTAAACTGCCAGATTTTTTTAGCTGTGGGTCATCATTTCCTGAGATCACTTGCTTGGCTCCAAACCAACGCTGTTCACACAGTAGAGGATGCACTTCCTGTAGAGCCCATATCATATGTATCCCATGGAGACACCTGGGATAACCTGGAGTATCTTAAATGGCATAAGGCAAGTATGGGTGAGCAACTAAATTAGCAGACAAAATGTATGCACAATATTTATACTAGCAGTAGAGCAAGGAAATTAAATTAAGAAATCTGATTCCTTATCTGTACTAATACAATTTTTCTGACATCAGAAGCATACTGTAATGCCTGGTTGGTTATTCAAGCTTTTCTTTTAGTGAAAGAAACTAGTTTTCTTTACATGGAAAAGTGAGAAGCTGCCTTTACTTTTGTCAGTATATGTTAAGACTTGTGACTTGATTGTTGGGCTTTCTTTTATAAAACATAAATAGGTAGATCTTCCTAGAAATACAGAAAACTTTGTAAGGAGAACTTAATAAAAATTAGTAAAACCCTAATGAAAGTGAATGCAATTTAGGCTGTAACAACAATTAAAAAACTTTAGAAATCTTTCATCTCTGTAAATCAGTATGTGTTTGCTGAAAGTAGAGCTTAGAGAGCCCAGTTTCATGTGGGTTTCAATCTCATAGTCAGACTCCTCTAGCTCAATGAGGTGGAACAAGTTCCTCTCCCATGCAGTTTCTTAGGTGTCTCCAGATAAAAACCATCCTTTTTGGTAAGGTTAGTGATCAGGTAAGGTCAACCTCAGTGCTTTGCTGATGGTTTCCAGATGGCTCAGAACAAGGGCAGAACTTACACATATCTTCCTAAAAAATTCTTCCTAAAAAATTCTGCATAGATCTGACTTCATACATATGTTGTACTCTTTGGGACTAGAAATGAGTGATATCACAAAATTGTGAAACTTGTAAAACTATTTTTCTGCACCATTTTGACAATTGTATATTTCCATATTACCACAAGAATGTGGTAATACCCCAGCCTCAAAATAAACAGAGCACTATGGAAGAAGGACAACATTCATAATTAGGGTCAGTGTTTTCCTTCTGTAAGAATTACAAATCATCCCATTCCCTCATGGTTTTCATTTGGAAAAACTCTAAGGATTTAGGAAACTCATTTCTGTGCAACTCCAAGAGAGGCACAAAAGTAATCTCCAGTCCTTCCTCAGGTTTGTGAATAACAGTTGTAGGAAACTAAACCCCAGCTCACATCCTACAGAAAAAGTGATATAATTCAAAAGTCTGAGACAGAATTGCAGTCTTCTCTCGAGAGGGCCAGGGGAGCAACTTCTGCCCACCCATAAGCAAGAAGGATGTTTACTGCCAACAGGTGGGGGGAATTATGTTCTTGCTGTCTTTTCCCTCCTGCACTTTTTGTACAGCAATATTCAATTATGCAATATTTTTCAAAGAACAACATAAAGAGTTAACTGCTAAGTAGGTACTGAGGAGACTGTACAGTGGGAGACAAACGAATTTTGCTGTGGCACTAACCAATGCAATAAGGAAATAAAATATAGGTTTGAATATCAAATCAATGCTTTAGCTATGAGGTGGTGCTGCCTCCTTAAGCAAAATGAATAAATATTCCCAGGCTAAACAAAACTCTCAGTGGTATTTCAATGAATGCTTCTTCATTTTTTATAACTCTTATATCAGTTTTTATTTTTGTTACCATGTTCTCACATTCAAACTAACATAGCTTTTGCCATCAAATGGGTTTGAATACAAACAAAGGAGATTATCACAATGTCAACATATTTTAGGACGTAGAAAGACAACTGAAAAATTTGTTATATACTTCATTTTAAGACTGCTATCATACAGGAACATAGATTATTTTTTCCCCTCCAAATACTACTCAATCCATCTTGCTGGCAGGGGAAATTAATTTTCCAAACTCAGTCTTTAAAGAATATTATTTTTTTAATAGGAGCGTCTTTGAGATAGAACACATGCCCTGTTAATGTTTCTCTATCCACACCATAAAATGTTTTTCCCATTCACCATCAATAGCTGATTTTTTTTTCCCTAGGAACATTTCTATAGAGCCTGCCCCCATATTTTAGGTGTCCCTGACACAGTGGATCCACAATCCCAATTATGGTTGTGGACTGAAATAAAACTGTAACAGCTTATCTGACTTTTAAAGAAAAACTTACAAAATACAAAGAGGTAGGTGGATAGAATTATTAAGCAAGCTGGTTGTAACTGCCTGTTGAACTACTCAATTCATATAAAGATGAGGAAACGTAGGGGAAGACAGATATTAAAAATGAGGTATTCTGCACGCTATGGAATTTAGTAAGGTCTGAATGAGTAGTTTGCCTGGATAAAGATGGCATTCCATTATGTCTGCATATTAAAGGTTTTATGGTGAAACTTAGCATTTTGCAAGGCATCTTTATTTATACTGAAGTAGAATGGCCAAAGCCAAGGAGAAGTGACAGCTCCCAGGAAACTCAGCCGAGGCACAGGCACACAACACCATAGCACATGTGTCAGGCTAACAGTCACAGTTCAGGCCCACAGAACCACATGACTGTTACCTAATAGAAACAGGAGACCAAGATAAACTAATAAGATAAACTAATTTGGCTTTGGCTATGGCTACCGAGTTTTTGATTTCACTATTATGACCTTAGAAACCCTCATCTTGAAGCCTTATGGTAGCAGCAGATCCCAACATTAATTAACCACTGAATTATTTTAATGCAATTGTGGAAAAAGGTATTAAAATGTCGTGTAAAATCAGACAGCATCCTCACAGGATGGCAGAGGTACGGTTTACACGGGATATGCTTTTTCCATAAAAGAGAAGAGAAGCTAAATATACTAAAACTCATGTGAAATAAGTCTTCAGAAACATTTAGCTTTGTAACATTATAGACCATGGGGAACAAAGATATCCCAGCCTAAAAAAGCACCTTAATCAGGGCCTCTCTCCTGTGGCACCATCCTATTTTCAATTAACAATGCTTTCAGATGAGCCAAAAAGGGGTACTTTGCTCCCACCATTACAATTTCTGCTATTCTTTTCTTCACCCTTTACAAAAGCATGAAAGCATTGGATTGCTAATTACTTTTATCTAGCCTATAGGAAAATTAGTTTATCTTCCTGATCAAAGCAAATTAGGCAGATCATGGCTGATTAGAATGCAACAGTAAAATCTCCATACTTTCTATTCCACCCCCTTTTCTCTCAGAAATGGGGCCTGTGTCAAATATGTAGGTATTTCCCACGGCCAGTCTGGACTCGGTTTCCAACGGGCTCTGGGGCTGGGACAATGGTTCTTACACAGACACTGAAGTTCTTTAGTTCAGTCATTGTGCAAGGAAAGAACTGGTAACCCCTTAGCTAGCATTTGATGAAACATCTAGATTTACATATTTCCCTAATTGCATTTTTTGAATGTGAGTGAGATTTATCTGACCAGAGTTAAATGCCTCCTTTATTATCCTACTGAAAATACAAACCTGTGCTCTCCAGGCAGAGTTGCACTTGGTTCTAATCCCAGCATTAAAACGTTGTTTTCCTCTACACTGGGACAAAGTGATGTCTACCTTTACTTCTCAAAGCACAATCTAAAGAAGGCTTGACTGCTTGCTTCCAAGGTGACTGCTGCGTTACATTGCAAAACTGAATACCATTACTCCTAAGTAACTGCATTTTCTATCACTCCAATATTTTACCCCTCACTTTTTACCCTTCATAACTCATTCCCCTTCAATTTGTGCTCTATGGCTTTAATAGATGAAAGCCAAGCTATACTGCTACTTTATTTATAACCAATTACTATAAATTAACAGTAAATCTCACATTTAGCTCCATTTAAACATCACTATGCAGCTGCCCATTTGAAAATAAAATGGTTGCCTTCTTTCACTTCAGTGGGCACAATACAAAACATCCATTGAGCTTTTCCTTTATTGCAGCTGCCAATGCCCAGACGACTTTTAACAAACCAACCAAGCGGAATAACAATGCAGCTGCAACATTTTATGGCATTTCTGTTAGTTCTCTTTTGAGACTGAAGGTGTTAATTAGGAATCAAAGAATACAACCCAGCCAGCTTTCTTTCACAAACTATACTCTGGCCATTGCAGTTTTCAGAAGGAAAATAAATCTAATAAAGGGACAAAAATGTTGTTTGTCACACCAGTAACGTGTATTTAAGATCCTTTGATCACAAGCTTTTTATGTAGTCTTGTCAGACAGGCTGAAAATATTTTTTCCTCTCTTTTCTCCTTTCTTCAGGCCTTTCTGAATACTGATTCTAGGATTGTCTGGAAAAGGGAAAAACACGATAGAAACAGGAATGCTTGACGGGTTAAAATGTGTTTGCTGAGCAAGCCAGCTTTAGATCAAATAAAAAAATAATTGCTCACTTTTCTGATTCAAACGTAAGTTATTTTGAAATACAAATTATCTGTTCTTGTAACAGAGTTTAGTAATTTTGTGTATCATTTAATATTTCAAGCATTTAAATATATGCAGTTGTTTTAATATTAGTGCATCAATGGTTTTGTGGAATCTCATTTTAAACCTAAAAATGTTGCAAAATATCTGTAACATACACGTATTCGCGTGTACCATACAATATATATTCAATGTTTTAGTTACACTTATTAACTATAATCATGTTAGACCTATTCAAAGGTAGCAGCATGAGCCACTATCTTTAATCTTTAGTCAAAGTTAAAACCTTAAAATAGGTTTAAGAAGCTAGCACAACTGGGAATTAGTCAAGCTTGCTAGCTTACCCAGCAAGAGCTTTCACTGTTAAATACACAAATCATGCCAAAATCCATTAATCCTGCCAGGGAATGGCAGAAAGAAGATCTGGTTGTTGATTTAATGGTAATGAATTGAGCAGGCTCCTAAGGCTACCTGCAGAGTTTGCTAAACTGCAAAATGAAGTCAATTTTAATAAACACATTTTACAGAAGTATACGTAAGTTTTCTTTGCCTTAAACTCTACGTAAGAGAAGCAAGAGTCTAAAATACAGCTCTACTTACCTGGTTATATATTTAATATAGTTTCTTATAATGTTAAGTATATACAGAAGGTGATTCTAAAATGTATCTAAGGGTTTTAATATTTGATAATCCAGAAAGACAGAACTGCCTTGAAAATGTTAAAATACAAATCTTAGCAACAAAAAGAAGTTCTGATGAATGTTGTCATGTTGTATGTCTCATGTAAAGTGCAGTCTCTGGCTACTGTAAGAGAAACACAATGAGATGATTCAGTTATAAAGGTACATTTTCTTTAGTGCCCCAAGTGTAACATTTCTTACATTCCTGAATTTTAGAAAAGCAAAACATAAAATAGAAAGATCTAGTTTGTTTTTTTAATGCAAACATGTTTGCCCATTTTTTTTTGTAAAGAGATAATATGAGATGATAACCTATTGTGATTGTTGTATTTTTCTCTGTTTTACTTGTTGGCCATTGGATGCAGAATTTGGCTTGATTTTCACAGCAAGCAATGGCAGCTGGAAGAAAGAAGAGAATATTCCCTTCCTGTATATGGAATATGGTAAAACCAGCAAATATATTTGAAATTGGCCGCTGCAATCACTTCTTACAATGCTTTTGTTCTGTTATTATATCATAATAGTGCTATGGTATCCAAAGGAATGTAATTATTTTTGAAGGAAGACATCAAGCATATCCACACAAGCCATACTTCTTTCTATAGGGTTAATAAATATTATCAATGTTAATAATTTGTTCTGGACGATATATTTCCTGGCTATTCCAGAGCAAGGTGACATTTTCAACTGTAAGGTCACACCTGACGAATCTTCCACTTTATTAAACATGGCCTTGCATGATCTATAGGCTAATGATGTATATATCTGGGGTGAAGTTTGCCATTAGGCCAACAAAAATGTTTTACCTGTGGGTACTTCAATATGGAATAAAGAGGATTTTTTTCCCTAGTTTTTGGAAAAGTTTTTTCCCCAGTCATTATTTTGAAATTATCTCTGTGTGTGTGTATATATATATATATATATATATATATATATAAGAAATCTGGTGTATATACTTCACATTTACTAGACTCACAAATTCAAGAACTGTGAGTTATAGAGCTATTTCTGGGTGAAAATTTTCACTGGGTTGACTACTAAATTGAAGAACTGTAAATGAACTCAGATTAACGGAGAACGTTTACCTGTTCAGATTTGCTGAATTCTAGATTCATCTGTAATACTCTGAAGAATTCCTACTGTGTCTGTTATAAGCATCTCCAATGACATTTTTACAAAATATTGTTTATCAACTATACCAAAGTAATGAAGGCAAAAGACTTTTTCTAATGAGCACATAACTACAACTAAATCAAATATAAGAAAATCCCATCCTTATGGTTTTCGCTAGGACCACTTTTGCACAGGAATCTGCAATGGTGCAAGGGCACTTGAAAAGTTTTCTGATCCCCTTCAGCTGCTCGCTGAACTCCCAATCAGTTGTCTCTGTGCCTTCAGCTCTGCTGGCTCAGTTGTCTCTCTGGCTACATTCTAAAGCACATCAGTGAAATGAGATGCATACTTTTCAACCAGAAACGTGTTTCTTTTTAAACTAGATCATTTCACAGAACTGTTTAGGAGCACAGTCCAACCAACAGCTGAGTCAGCACAGCTGAAAGAGATGGAGCCTAAGCAGGAAGGTGGGAACAACTGGATCCAAGGGGAGAGGAACGCCAGTATGAAAACTTGTCTCTGTTTCAGAGGGACCCTTAATATGGAAGCACATTTTTTCCTGAGTTTCCTATTCCAACTCAAATCTTCCAGAAAATTTTGTGCACTATCTTCTTCCAATTCTATGAATTCAGAAACTTAACGAGCAAAAATGAGCAACTCCTACACAGGGAATTCTGCTGCTGAATGCAAGCTCTTTTCCTAGTGCCCTGCCCTGCTAGAGCAAAATCAGCAATTGCGCTTGAGCCAGGACTCTCAGGAGTCAGCACACATGCTGGCACCTTGGAAGTCACTTTTAGTGGTCTACTTTTCTACGTAGTTTTTCCTCACAGATCTAGCCAGTCCTGAATCTGTTTTCTTTCATGGCTTGGAGCCCATTTTGGTTTCTTCTGCTTTTGAATGATGAAATTCTGTGCTTGTGGGACCAAAAGTGAAAGTGTGTAAATATTTCAGAAAATAATACAAATCAAGCTTTTCCTGCCCTCTTTCTCGTATCTTTCACTAAACCACTAATGTAAGATTTCTTTACATACCCTCAAGTACAAACTGAACCCTACATGTCCACAACATCATTCTGTTGTTCTTTCACGCCAGAGTAATTAGAGCAAAGAACAAATTGGCTCTCAAAGGTAGCTTCTGCCATGGTAGCACTGATTTTGATTACTCTGTATTTTTTTCATTTTGGTAAGTAAATATTTTTTTTTTTAATTGTGTTCACTAGACATTCACTATTTATTCTGAGAACATTCATTTAAAGGAATTTAAAAAAAGAAAAACAACTCACCATAAGAGCATGCAACAAAATAAGTATTATAAGGCTCAAACATATGCCAAGAAGCTCTTTCCCAGCCTGTATACAGGCACACACAATCTCGCTATGCATTGTATCAAGTGCAACTTAGAAAGGGAATAGTCTATCTTACCAGGTAATGTCTTAAAAAAAAAAAGGAGACCTGTAACTCAGATTCAATACCTACAAAAATCTTAGGGAAAGTCTCTTCCTAGATCTGGAATAGTAATCTGAGAAGCTTGAAAAGGCTTTGTTTACCAGTGTAAGGCATTAAAGATGGTAAGGATAAAGGTCTTAAAGCTGCGTAGGCACTTAGAGATGCAGATGGCAAACACAGACATACTGAGAAGGGACCAGGCACTGAGCAGAAGATATGGAGGTAGTCGTCTCCACAGCTGATGTCACCCCAGTCACAGCACAATCCATCTTTCCTTCCAGTCACAAACCAGCTAGGTCAACAGCTGTATCCAAAATAACGAAACTACCAGACTCTCATGAACACAGGATAGCTTGGAATCCAAGGACAAATTTAATGTATAGCAGAGCAGTATTTCTACT
Organism: Origma solitaria; assembly: GCA_013397895.1. Lineage (NCBI taxonomy): Eukaryota > Metazoa > Chordata > Aves > Passeriformes > Acanthizidae > Origma > Origma solitaria. Next base: position 341,545 of record VZRL01001283.1, on the reverse strand, counting down.
TTGACAGAATGAAGGATTCAGATACTGCGACAAAATACACTAATTTTTACATCTTAACATACTTAACACTTAAAAGGTAGGATTTAAATGGTGTGTCGAGGTACTGCACTATACAGAAGCACTGCAGCTGAAATCATTAGCCTGAAGATGCACACATTGGCATTAGCCTACACTTGCTTACATCTCCAGAAAACAGAGTTATAATAAATCAAATCATTTTACTGGCAAGCTTTAGTTAGAACTAGCAAAGCTTGTAGTTATATTGTCATCTCTTTTGCATGTGAAAGTTGAAGAACATACACGTAATTTTTTTTTTAAGATCCAAGAAAAGCCAACAATTTGAGCTACTGAACAAAATTTATAGTTCTGACAGACCATCATTTTTAACAGAACTGAGGAAGAGTGGATCAGTCTGAACAGTCCTCATTTGCCTCTAAGTAGCCCTCTCTTGGGATGAGATGGTATATGGCAAACCTCCTCAGAAGCCAGACAAAGACATTTTACATTCTCTGCTTGACAGTTCTGACTACTGGAACAATTCCCAATATATACATGAGCTGACTGCTTTTCTAAGAAGCAGTGTTAGGCTTTTCTTTGTGAGCTGTGTTGCTGTCTTAAGTAACCTACAACAGAAAATATTTTAAAATAGCAAAGGACACCTCTAGCCACCCCTGCTCCTGAATTTTAGAAGCAGCATAAGCTCTACTCCAATAAACCTTACTGAATCCTTCTTAGTTAGTAAGCAGCACAGCCAACAGCCTCACCCCTCTGTGAAATACTGACAGTAGCATGAGGGACAGAACAGACATTCAAACTGGTAATCAACCTTTTATTCATTCTAATATCACTCAGCTTTATGTAAATACTTACCCAGTGAAATCCCAGACTTGTTTCTCTACAGCAGGAACCTTGCATTTTATTGATTTATTCATAGAAACTGCAGGTCTATTTAATGTTTGAAGATATTATGCCACTGGTCCAACATGCACCTTCATTTGTCCAGTTTGAATTTTTATCCATCAATATTGTGTCTCATGTTACTTAATATGTTAATACTCAAAATATTTTGTTCATGCAGCTTATCCTCTGAGTGCTTGATAATAATTTTAAAGTTAGTTTATGATCTCATGCCATCAGTAAACCTAACCATCATCTTGCCTATCAAAACATTTAATTATGTATTTTTACCAAAACTGGCAGTCAGAGACAACTGCATGAACAAGATTATTATGAAAAAGAAATAAAACCAATATTTACAGGAAATAAAACCCTTGATTCTACATGATCTGCATTATCTATTTCGATGATGATGACATAAAAGGGAACATAAATATCTGAATGTTGGTGGGGTTTCTTTCTCTACTTTTAAAACCCTGTGTTACTGAAATCAATCTCTGTACACAGTTCTTTCTTTATACTTCCCCCGACAGAACAAAATATTCAAAACATGTCTTTTTTAACTAGAATTGAAAACATACATACAGGACATCATTAAAATACTAACTCAAGAGTTAGTGCTCCGAAACAGCACTGCAGAATCATCTTGCAATGCAACTTCAAAGCCTATACCTCATACTCTTAACTACTGAGAAATTCCACCTCGTATTTGATCTTCATCAATAATTGTGCCATAGTGTATAAAGAAAAATTCTGAACTTCCTTTGTCTGGTGTCATTCTTCCACTCGGTGCAGCCCTGTTTGTTTGGGGTCAGCACGCACAGCCTCAGACCGAGCGCTCCCAGGTGCCCCCAGGGTCACTGCAGCAGCAATGGGCCTGCCCTAATGGCACCCGAGGGGACTGGCTGGGGCATGTGCTTGTCACTGAGTGCTCAGAGACCTCCGTTTGCCCAGCGAGCCACGAGCTGCTCCCACCCAACTTCTAAAGTGTCCTGGGTTAGTGCTGGCCCAAGGCTTTTCATTGTAAACAGACTCAGCAGCATAGATGAATGCTCAGCTAATCAATGTTGAATTGCTAAGTCTCTTAATTTTTGGAACTTTTGCTGATAAGCAACATCATTTTACACGTAGAGAAAAAGCAGAAGGCTTATTTCATGTCTGATTTTGTTTCACTGTCACAGCAAGATACGTATTTCATTTATCTTTAATACTAGTAGTAATGCGACTGACTGAAAGAACATAGACATAATGCTTTGCTGGCGAGGTGTATTTTTTTTCTTTTATGTCTTTCTCTTGTAATTCTCCTGTGGTTGGGACATCCATCCATTTACCAAATTCATAGTTACACGATGATACACAGATTTCTTATTTTCATTTGGTCATTATTGAACAACCACCTTAATGCTCCTTTTTAAAAACTGTGAACACAACTTAACAGAAGCTCTCTGTGCTAAAATAATCCAAACCACTAATGATTGTTATTTACAATTAATTACTATCATTGTTACTTAGGTAATTATTCATTCACAAAAAAAACCAAACAAAACTGCTTGTGTACTCAACATATGGAGATATTTGGAAAAAGACTGAGTAATTTCCCTTAGATTAGACTCACCATGACCCAACAGAATCCTCTATAATAAAACTAACTGTGACAATACCAGGAGTTCAATCTGCATCATTGAAAGGAGTTTCAGCTCTAGCTTCATTGGGAACCAAACTGGCTCATAAATTGTTTTCACAAACCCTTATCAGAAGGGATTAAACTAGCAGCACATGGAGAGCAGGCAGCATTTCCTTATAGAGTTCCCACACAGAGATACAACACTGCAAATAACACCATCCAGTAAATCTGGATATTACAAATTCCTTGTGAAATCTGATGCTCTTCCAGCACTGCTCTATGGTCAGACAGGCAGGAACATAGAGCTGCATGACTACAAGATGCCGTGCCCATGATTGATGATAAATGTAGAAAACAGACCACATCTGGCTTCAGGTTTACGGGATTCTTCACAAATTGACCAGAGACAGCCATTGAAGGCAGAACAGCTGAGGCACCAATATGTATAGAAATGTGATTTTGATAACTCTATTTGGTATGACAGTTCTTTCTGTCTATAAGTGGAACGAATGCACTGTGTAAGTATCCTCCAAAAAAAAGCATTGCTCTGTTCACTGAATGCTATCAACAACAGCTGCAAAAGGACTGAAAAACAAAAGAAATTCCCTCCTTCCTCAAACTCCTGCAAAATCTGTACAGTTGACACAACTCCCTGATACAACACAACCTGCCAGTCTGAATCCTGACGCAGACAAGGCAATAAAGACGATCACTTCGCTGTATGTCTAAAATATTTTTTTCAAAAGAAAAAACTGACTTTTATTTATTTCAGAAAGACATACACTGTGCATAGTAATGACATAGTAGAAGCTTTTCTGTCAAGAGCTGGCACTTTAAAACCAAAACAAATGCTTAAATGTAATTATATTAATTAATGCTTTTCAAAAATCTTCAAATTTTTCAAATTAAATTTATTTCAGCAGTACCGATGCCACCCAATTAAGTTAGTTCCATTAGTATGACCAGAACAGAAACTACATGAAGTCTTCCTTGGCATAAATCTATTAATTTAGGTACATGGAAGCGCATGCAGAGATGGATCTGTGTCACAAGCGGGTGTCTTAGGTTGCTCAAAGAATCACTGGCAAAAGCAGGTTTAATATTAAAGTGAAAGTGTGACAAAGCTCATTGGCAAGGTTCACTCTACTACTTACTGGATGGTTAAAGCACACAGAGAAAAATCAGACTAAGATCTAGAAATTGACAAAAAATTATCTCTGGGGAGGCTGGGGATGAAAAAAGGGGTAAGGATTAAAAGGAATAAGAGAGATTCTTCTGCTGAGTCATAAAGTTTAGAGTAAACCTGCCTGCCAAACTTAGCCCTAGAACTGACCAATGGCTTAGGCCTAACGATTTTAACCACATTTAAACTTAGCAGCACTTAATCAATAGCCTAATTTAAACAATTTATCAAAAGATTCTATAGAATTTATTATAAGCACAATAGCAACTCATTTATAGAACTACCTTATGAATCTAACCTAGTTAAAAATCAAAGAGAGAAACATTCACAGCACATTTGCTGCAGCACAGTCACACACACACAAACACGTAAAGGAGTATGTACAAGGTACAGATCAGTGAAAAATTCCCCTTTAAGTGCAGTACTCATTTCAGATGCCTTTACCTCTTCTCCACGGGTGAAGGTTTGAGCCTCAAGGAGTGGGGATATTGATCCAGGTTCCGTGGGTGGCATTTGGCAGTGATCCTCCAAGTATAGCAAACTGGAGAGTTCATGGCTCTGAGAGGTGTCCCGCTCAGAGGGAGATTCCTGGTGACAGCCTGCTGTGCACCAGGAGAGCCTAGGGGGTCTCACTTAGGACTGTGTTTATAGGGTCGCAAGAGAGTTGGCTTTAGTCTCACTAATTTTCCACCCTGATCACAATTTGGGTTGGTAACTTTCCTTGGAAGTTTGATAACAGAAATGTTGTTCCACTTAGATTGTTATTCAAGCAAGAAAAATAAGTTTCCATGGCTGTTGGTAAAAAAGGAGGAGTTCATTAGACAGAACTCTTTCCTGGCAGCAGACAGGGCTTCTGATGAGAGCAAAAGAAGGTTAGCCCAGGTGCTGCTCATCAAGGCTGAGGGCTAACAAGCATTTCTGAGATCATAGTTCATATTCAATAAACATTTTTATTCTAAAAACATGTACCTCAAGATTTCAAGAATGTGTTTAGCTATGTTCTGTACTGTCTCTGGCCTTCAGGTAGTTAGGATGTTCCAAAGTGCTTGTCCAGGTCTTTCTTTTCACATCTTTTGTCTTGGCCAGAAGGAAGTAAAGTTCTGGCACTTGACAGTTCACACTACTTTACATATGTGCAGGCAGCAGGTAAGAGGCAATGTGAAGCCTCCACATGCTGGGGAACTTACAGTCTTCCCAGATGCTATTCTCTGATCAAGAGCTTTCACATTGTCTCTTTTCAGTGCTAGGCATAAAAAAGACCACATGAAACCCTTTTCCTGCTACCAATTACTCTTCCACAGTGCCTCACACTCAGGTTTTAACACCACCTCTCAGCAATACTGCACATCCTTACTCTTCATCCCACCACAACTACATCCTCAGGTCTTATCTCCACCAGAGCCATTTACTCACAAATGTTCTGATAATAACTCTGCCACAGGAACTGTACACTGCAAACTGACTGCAGAGACATGGCACAAATGCGAATTGCCACTTCTCCTGAGGGTTTAAGATATTCAAAATCTGTTGAGCTGCCCGAGGAGAGGCACATTTCACTACTCTGTGGCACCAATACAGACAGATTCCCAAGCAACCTGCTGTCTCTTTGCTCTCCATGTACATTTTGCTGCTCTGCTGATCTTCCTGTGGTTGTGTGTACCTGTTGCAGATTACAGTCAATACAGTAGGGCTTTATGCAGGGACACTCTAGGACAGGAATGTACTCCCTGAGACCCTTGTCAGGTCACAATGTTGAACCTGCACCTCTTTTGGACTGCTTCCAAATCCTTGTCTTTGCACAACTTCAGCACAAGCGCAGGCAATACTTCCATATTGCACCAAGCATATGGATCCTGTATTTTCTTGTCAGCAGGTCAAATATTACTCTCAGATGCCTGCATGGACTTTACTTATTCCAGTAAGAATCTTATATATCACAGAGTTCAGCTCACACAGTCAGCCAGGAGCAAAACTGAAAAGCAGTCATACATCCTTGTGATGAGAAGAAAATTCCTTGGGACTTTTCTGATTTTACCATGTCATAATTAGCACCAAATTAAGTCTTTTTAATCTGTAGATCTCCAGCTTTTTTCAGCCACTACCAAATTAGTCAAATTCACATGAAGGTAGTTGTCCCAGCCACCATATATATAAAGTAAGACTAGAACAGGCTTTTCAAGAGAGAAGTTGCATAATTGACTTGAATTCGTAAATTACTATATCCGAGAGAAGAACTTAAAGGTCTGTCTACCCGAATCCCAGTTATGGCTAACTGATCATAGTCCCTGTTCCCAGAAGCAGCTTCTGCTTCCAAAATTACAACCTCTGTGAATCAGGGTGTTCAAGAAACTTTGGCTTCTATGCCTTCATAAGGACGAATCTTATTTCTGGACGCTGGACAACTTGGTCTTGCCGTGCACCACAAACATAAATTCAGCCTCATCATATGCAAGACCGTCAGGAGAAAGATTTAATTTCTGAGGCAGCCTCCACACCAAGCTGATTAATGATCAAGCTCAAAGGCAAGTTACTCATCAAGGTGGTTCAGAACAGGTAACTTTCAATCGTGGGTGAGAGAGAGCTTTGTCTTATCTTACTTGCTTCCTTCGCCAGCTATGACCTACTTCTCCCCTCAGGGTACACAGAGACTCATTTACAAACTCAGTGAATGCCAAATCAGTGCAGCTACACTTCCCTTGATGCTGACATCATCTCACATCTGTTCTTTCATTCACTTACACTAGCATTTTTATTATCACAGGATCCAGAAGACATGGTATAACTGGCATTGTAAGATGCCTACTGCTGCAGAAACGAGGGCTAGGAAAGTCCTGTTTCTGTGTAATATCAGCGTTTTAACTGTTCCATCCTCAAACAAAGCAGGCAGAAGTGTTAGGTAAAGAAACTAACAGAAAAAAAAACCAGAGAAAATGTAGTACCAAACACCTGCTTTACTCTTCTACCTCCTACCTCCCCTTCATAAATATCAGCATCAAATTATTGTACACTTTTCGTGGGAAAATCTGTATGACACAAGCACAAAAAGAAGCATTAAATTTATTCACAATCATTATACACATTAAGTCCCAATCTAGAAAATACTTCTGTGTTACTTAAGTAATTAATGCTTAAGTTTATTAATTTCACTAAGCATCGTTACTCTCAATAAAAAGGAAAACATTTAATCAAGTGTCATCAAAAGAAGGGAGAGATCCTGTGTGGTGGGAATTATATATATATAGCAATATAGCAGTTTTAAATCAAAATATGTCCTTAAAATTATTTCACTGCAATTACACATCTTAATACTGTTGGAAGACAGTGCATTCCAAATAAAACTAAATATTCAAATCAGGGTAAGATTTTGTAAATTTTTGGAAAAAAAAATGGTATTAAATGATTTATGATATACATAATGCTTTAGGCTGTGCAATGAGACAGCGGAGCAGAACAGTTGAATGAAACTGTTCCCCACAAATGAGTTAATACATGGGAAAGGGATAATTGTTTTAGAATTATGAAAGGTCTTGATCAACAAACATTTGCACATGTGATTTCAGTGGAACCATTCCTGACACTAAAGTTAAGTATCTGGATAAGTATTTGCAGGACTGAAGCCAAATCATACAATTGGACCCAAACTAAGAGCCCATTTGTAACCAATAAAATCCCAGTTTGAGAGTGGCCGATTATTATAATTATCATTATTGGATAACACTACAAATTAATTATTTTTTGCAGCAGTTACTAGACATGAAAATATAACTTTTCGTTTCATGGAATGACCTCAGTGTTGTGGCCATGGCCCCCAAAACCCAAAGCTCATAGCTAAAAATTAGTAAAACACAGCAAAATAATAAAACTGGAAGGTGATATAGAATGTGCTGTCTGATTGAAGCCATATAAAACTGCACCAGTTCCTGGGGACTTGCATTGCAATCCCATTTCATTCCTGCCTAGAGTTCCAGGGATTGCTGGTGCTTAGTACAATGCAAGCTGGCTGGGGGTCTTTTCCATCTAAATGGCAAAGACATTCCAGGACAGAATTTGTATTTGGGCACTGCTGCTTTAATACTCATTCTAAGGTCTCTAATTCAAAAATTACAAGCTATTCCCCGTAGACTTTCAGGGAAAAAAAGCACTAGGTATAAATCAGGGGTACCATGAGTTGCTGTCATATACAGTTGAAACTGTTCACGGTCTTAGTTTTTCATTTAAACCTCATTTTTCATTTAAACCTCAATTCCAAGAGATAGAAGAAGGTAGCAGTCCTTCAGCAAGTGTCAGCAACATCATTTCAGGTCCCACCCCTCCCCAACAACATTTATTTCTTTTATAATTCTCCAGGCACTAAATTTCTCACATCTGATCAGTAAATTGTACAGGAAATTCTCAGGCTTTCTCACCAAACAGTTCAGAGCATGTAGCATATGGATTTGCCACATGAATTGCTAAATCTCTGAGGAGTAAGCATGCTTTGATCACATCTTATTTTTTTTAAAGATGTTAGGGTATTTTCTTCTACTGAAGTCTAAAGCTGTTCTGGTATGTCAAAAACACCACATTATGTTCTGCCTTCAATCAGTTTACTTGGAGCCAAAGGAACCACACCTTATTTACCATGATTTTTTACTGGGAAAAGAATCAGATCTGCTGGACAGTTCAAGTAAGGAAGTCAGGGAAAACACCATAAATTGTATTAATCATGACCCTTTAAATAGCCAACAGAGAATTAAGAAAGCAGTGCATGCAGATGAAATATTATCTTGGCCGACAGACAGAATAAAAGAAAATGATCTGGACTACTGAAAAATTGGTAGCAATTTTAAGCATTCGAAAGACAAATGACATCAGAGAAAAGACTGGGTTAACAAGGGAGCACTTGAGGAAAGCCTAATCTCCGCTGGCATGCTGACCGGGAAGGTCAGCCCAGTGCACGCGTTCCCAGCTGGAGTCAGGCTCCCTCTGCCCGGCCAATTGTCCTATGCACTTGAGATACCAACCAAATTGAAGGTGCCTTCGCTCTGTCAGCGCCTTATATTCTACCAGTTTAAAGACAGCTTCCTTTTCCCTGTCAATTTATGCAGTGTTTCCACAGAGCAAACGTTAAAGTAAAAGAGGTAGTGTGTGAGAGCCATTTTTCCCCTGTCTAAGCAGCAAAAGGCTCTTTAGGAAGCAGTGCAAAGAGTTATTTTTAGCACTGTATTCTCAAGTGGGAAGAATGACATTTCAAAATACATTTTAAATCCAAATTTTTCTCAAAGAAACTAACATTGACTTGACACACTATGTTTTGAAATTTAAAGCAAATCTCTTGAAAACTGGCAAACATGAACTTTACATAGTTTGTTGCTTCTTCAGTTTTTGTTTACCTCTAATTTATCCATCTGTATATTTTACCTCTGCATATGTGCTATTGCCATGAGGGGAAAGGTTACATTTCCTTTTCAAAAGAGAGATTTAGCACTAAATTCTAAATCCAGAACCTGGATTCACCTTCATTCTCAATCAGGACGTGATTCAGATCACTAACTGAAACCACATGACAATCATTTAATTTAAGGTCTATAAAGTTTGTAGCTATGTAAAGAAGTACTTTCTAAGAAAAGACGGACCTTTTATGAAATACTTAGTGCCTAAATCTTGTCAAGGTATCTGGAAGGTGTAAGAGACTTTATAAATTTCACTTCTTTGTAGGAAGATACACTGCTGTTTGATCTCTTTGAAAAACTGTGGTCACTCCCAAAATACCTCTGATGAAGACACAGACAAGACCTGAGTTTGCACTGTGAGATCAGAATAATTAGAAGGGTACAAATTTACCACAAAGGGTTGTTCTTAACACTTTTGGGTATTCCTGACACAGAAATTACTATATTTCCTATTTCAGAAGCACTGTTAATTTCTGGGAACATACTTTTTTACCTTCAAATTAGTAAGCAATTTTTTCACTCAAGTTCTTTGTCTTTTTTTTTCCTTTTTCCTTCTTTTCATTTTTTATGTTTATTAGTCTTGAACACTTTCAGATACCCTACAGGGTTTTGACTGTGCTCTACAGGAATAGTTATCATCAAATACAATATTATGGCAATGAATGAAGAGGAAGGTCAAAAGTTACTTGAAGACTGATATGTTTGGAACCTTATAATATACACTGATTTCTTCTTCAAAGGTCCTACTGTAATTATATCAACATTATTGAAGTTTTGAAAAATAATTTTTTCTTAATAAATTATTTCTATGAACAATTAAAAAATTATATTAATAACATTTCACCAAATGTTAGTACACATATTTACAGTGTACTTATATTCAAACGTTTAAAGTAAACGGTAATGTAAAAGGCAACATGCTGCCATATTTATATTTGTATTCATTCATGTCTCTGTCATGGTAATGGTAATATTTTGCAAACATTCTGCTTAACATTGACAGGTTTTGATCACAAACCCAGCATCTGAATTGTTAGACAGCCCTGGCATTTATAATAAATTTACTTTTTTGTATTGTCCAGGTCCATAACAGAGAACCTCAAAATCTTTTAAGTACTGTCTTCTATATTGTCATCACATGAGACTGAAAAGAAAATCTGTTTTCATTATTTGTCATATTAAATATTCTTGAACAGGAGTTGCCAGATTTTACACAATTTTTAACGAATAATTATTTAGGCAATGTAGGACAAGCCTGTGGTTACACAATGGAGTTAGGATGAGGCATTTTTCTTTAATGGCTGGCTTTGCCATAAACTTTAACCTCTAACTTTGAGCAAGCCCTTCTTCACTTCAGTTTTCCACATCACAGCAAATGGAAACAATATTTCGCTAACTCATGGGTTTGGTTTGAGAATTAATGAGGGTCCCATGTGCAAAAGACCTGTAGATTCTGGCTTCTTCTTTTCACTGTGAACTGATAGGAAAGTGACCTGTTCTTAATTTGAAACAGAGACTCAGTGCTGCCCTTCATCAGCACATGGAATTCTCATTCATGTCAACAGGAGTTGCATTAAATACACTGAGTACATTGCTTAGCCTAAAAGTAAATGAAGAAAAAGGAATGGAAAGAAACTCATAGATTCTCCTTGTCTGCTCTTAAAAAGTCTAACAGTTCATGGCAGCAGACTCATAATCATAAATAAAAATATTTTTGATGGGAAGAAAGAATTGCTGCCTTGGATTATAAATGAGAATGGAGAAAACTGTAGCAAGTCCATCTGTAGAGTACATTTAGCTCTGCTGCAAGAGCACCGTCTCAAAAAAAAAAAAAAAGATGGTACCTGCAAAATTGAGTTACTGTAATATATCATGCTCTGTAGACATTTGTCCCAAAATAAAACAAACTTTAATGGCCTCGGCATTTCAGATTTTCACACCATTTCCAGTGCACACCAATAGAACAGTTACCTTTTTCTCCTATGTGAGTGTCAAGCTAAATAAAAACATCAGAAATTTAGAAAAGAACCCCAAACCTTCAAAAGCTCAGACTTAATACAAGGTATTACCACACACTGGTTTTGGTCAGATATATCTATGGTGCAAGAACAGAACTGACTAAAGAAGATTTTTTTTTTCTTTGGAAAGAGATTGAATGTGAGTACACAATTTTAATCTCCTCCTTTGATCTGAGGTAAAAACTGTCACAGCAGGAAGACATTTTTGAGTTTTTTGGGAAAAAAACCCCAACCAAAACAGAAAGGAGAATAAGCAAGAAGCAGCTGGTTGGCCATTACCAAGCTCAGGGAGGCAAACATGCCTATAACAAGCAGGCATGTTTTAAAATTTGCTATTGCTTAGCCATCTACAGACAATGAGACTTGACAGTTCTCTACAGAAGGCGGGCAGGAGCTACAATTCTGCATAATTAAACAATAATTAATCAATCCAAGGATAGCAGCCTTGTAAATTTGGAAAGTGGTAAGTGTAGCTGCTTATGTGTATGAACTTTTATACTTTATACTGCCTGTATGCAGTCCTGGCCATTTAAAAGTCTGTCCAAATGACTTTTTTTCACTTCAGGGTGTATGTTACTAACAACAAAGAATTTTTGACTGGAGAAAGACATTCCTTCTGAAGACCAGAAGGATTTAAAAACAAAAGGGCAGACTAGACCACAATCCTCCCAAGAAGCAGGTTACTAGAGGCAGAAACACAGCAATAGAATTTTGACATTATCATGCATATGTTGTCTTTTTCTTCATAAAACAGTCAAACAGCAGATTCTCTCATGTTTTTCTGGTTTTAGCATTCCTCCAAGCAATGAACAATTTAGGGTCTCTACTTCTTAACACAGGATACGTACAGCTTAAGTATGTCTTTATACCTTCACTATCTACCTTTCTGCTTATGGCTTTCCAAAACACCAGAAAACATTGCATCTTATGCGTACCCAAAATCCTGACCTGCTACTTTTGGAACTAGTGGCAAACCTTGTATGTGTCTTAAGGATTGTATCTTTATTACACATAGCCAAAGGTCTGCTCTACTGTAAGTGGTCATTCAGTAATACTGACTCCTGCCTCCTAACCTCCTCCTGCCTCCTAACATTATTTGACTTCAAAATGTTTTTGACAAAATAAGCTAAAACTATTGTTAAGAAAAAGTTCAGGATAGTATTTACATGCATAATATATAAATATATAAATATAATATATAATATATAAAAAACTCTTTCAGCTGCTCATCCTCTTTATAAATTAATGCTATTTTCATTAAATTAGGCTTTCCCCTAATATATACTTATATTTGGTTGGTTGCACTTAAATCCCACCTTGCCTATGTTATGATGTTTATACTTCCCTTAGAAATCCATACCTAGCTCACTTTATTCTATTTTTTCAGATGTAAGGTATTTTTATGTCCTTTGAAGTATTAACAGAGAAGTGGGCTCAGAATGACCAGTTTTAGTACCAGACACATAACACTGTGGAAGCATCTTCTCAGAAACTATTAGTAGCAAGCACGTTAACAGCATGTCAAAATACGGAGACCAGACAAACACGTTCAGAAACAGACATGTTTTATGCTGGAGACGAAGAATAAGCAGTAAATTAACAACCTACTGGTCACGGAACCACAAAAAACTATGAAATCAGTCAGGAGAACACCAGAGGAACCCTTACAGCACCAGCACTTTCAACACACGAAACCACGATAGCCTAAACGACGAACATTGAGCCAAAAATAAGGAAACAAAGAAAGTTTCACCACAGTTTTGTGTGGTTTTTTTGCTAATACAAAGTTTCTTCGTTCTCGCCGGCTGTGTCCCTACACGCTGTGACTCCGCAGCGCGGTTCCCGAGCCCCAGCCCGTCCCGGCGGGGATGCCCTGCCAGGCGGGCACTGCGGGGCCCGGGGAGCCTCCGGAGGGGCGGCAGCGGCGGCCGGGCCCGGATGCGGACACGGGCACCTGTGTCGGGACACAGGCACCGCGGTCCCCGAGCGCTGCCCGCCTGCCGGGAGCGCGCTTTATTCACCGCCTTTGCTCCACCCGAGGGGAGATCTGTTAACGATTAAATCAGCGGCGGCCGCAGTTCAAAGCCCTGTCCCGGGAAGCAAAGGTGAAGATAACGTCCCTGCGGATCGCGTCGAGTTTCTGCTGTTGCAATCGCTTTTAATTACCCTCCAAACGGCACATCACACAGCGATCCTCCGGGCGCCCGACCGCGATAGCCAGATACCTATAAACGCTTTACAACGCGCCCGCTGATTAAAAAGCGATTAGAAACTTATTTGAAGTCGGG